>QEAN01000035.1:20632-77602 GCA_006535955.1 Synchytrium endobioticum | reverse complement strand
CTCCCCAACGCCCCAGAATAACCAGCGTAGTCAAAGTAGATAATATCGGCATCATGCATCTTGTTATACCTGTTTCCCTCCTTTCTCAACATCCCGCCGCACCGCCATCCGCGATTCTCGCGGGTTGAGGTCACTACCGATTTTGTGTATGTGTGTTTGTGGACGGCTGCGTCGCTGAGCATGGCTGTGAGCGGGAGATGTCCACCGACGAGCTCGGTAGGCTATCTGGTTAGCAGCATTTGCTTTCCGTGGAATTTTAGTATGGCTTTTGGTTTTGTTGGCGCCTTGGTAAGGCTCTTTGCACTTTGCGGGTGTTTACATTGCGCTAAAAAGTACCGTCATCTAGCTGGTTGGAATGACGTATGGTATGGGGGTATTCGATATGAGAAAGTATGGTCATCGGAATACGCACGGGCGGCCAACATTCTCGCGACAGACGTGGACGTTGCCTAATACCGATGATGACTGAGATTCTATAAATCGTCGCAATATGGTGAATTCATTGTATATATACATCACTCTATGTAGATATTAACTTAGAACTTAGAACAATATACCACAGTTAAGATAAAACAAGGAAAAGACTATTATCACAAACGGTTACGTTACTTGCTCTCAAGAGTGTCTCAAGTAGGACGCTGTAGCCAGTCACTAACTCTCCAGAAAAAGTTTTGCATGTGTGGTGCATCTAGTTCTATTTCCCTCTTCAGGAACGTTGGCAGTCCTTCTATATGCGACGCGTTCAAAGGCGTATATGTTGCTACCGAATTGGGGTTGGCCTCTAATTCCGTCATGAACAAGTAATTTAGCACTATGGTGTGTGGGGTGGCGTTAGTATTATGCGCGAAATACTCTAAGGAATGTGTGCTATACACGTACCGCCACGATTGCCCTTTTGACGAACTTTATGAATCAGCATGGTAACCATTTCACCACTTCCATCATCACGTTCCACGCGTGCTTCTTCTATCGACTGAATTGTAATACCTGTAAAGCTTTCGTACAGTCTCGTCATTCGTTCCAGAGTCAGGAGGTATCGATCATTCTGGTCTCGTTTACCATTATCAGCACTCATGGAGGCGATTTTTTGTTCAGCGGCAGCTAGCTGTTGTTCTAGTGGCTCCAGCTTAGTCATTTTGGATTGGAGTGAGGACAACTCGGCTTCAAATTGATTCGCTCGAGCAGCTATTTTTGAATTCAATCAGTGATCTGTAGATAGCCAAGGAGAAGGCCAAATATATTGTCAACCTTTCGCTCTGGCCTCTTCCAATTCTTTCCGCAGAGCATCAACTTCCGCAGATGCTAGAAGTGCCACACCTGTGACAGGCAGAGGAGTATTCGCGATGCAAGGCTCGGCGACCTTTTCCACCCTCTTGGTCGTACTATTGCTGCTGTTTGCCAGCTTGGCTTCCAACGCTTTTCGTTTCTCGACTTCTCTCTCAAGCTTCTCCAGCAATTGCCTCTTTTCTTCCTTGAGACGGGCAATCGTCTGTTCAAGCACTACGGCTTCATGGCAAAGTCAGAAATCATGACTCTACACGGGCGAGGAAGCAGTATAGAGCATGCATACCCATTTCGGTTGTCTTTCTGCACTCCTCAAGACTCGGGCATACATCAGGGATCTTCCTGGCTTCCAAGGCTTCACATTTGGCTTTAACTTCGTGATATGCTCTTTTCCACTAATATTCGATATATCATATTGAGGGAATTGGGCCAAAAGAATGCTCCAAGAGATTGTCTTACATATTCAGCCTCCCCAATTTCGGCCTGAGACTGACGCTGTATATGCGGAGCAGGTTCGGATACAGGTTTAGCTAGAGCGAGACTATGCTTATAAGGCAAGGTTCGTGTTTTCATGAATGCGATGGGAGTACGTACGTTTCTCACTGGGATTAGACTCGACAACGACGCTCTCTCCACCACTTGCACTTTTGCTTGTGGCTCTAGTCTTTTTTGAATTGACGACTTCAGCTTTTGATGGTGCGCCGTTCGCTATAACTTCGCCATTTTCTTTGGAACCTCCATGACCGCACGTGGTGCTTCCACTCTTATCAGCCTTCTCCGCGGCGGCATATACCTCCTTTTTGGTAGTGCTCGTCTTCTTCTTTGTTGTATCATCGACTCTGATTGGCGCTACTACATCCTTGTCAACGTTGTCACTGTTCCCATTTTCAGCAACCCCCCCATCTTGGCTAGTGCTCCTTTTCTTTTTGTGCTTTTTCTTCTTCTTCGGATCTTCTTTTGCGTCCTTGATTCTGTTCTCGTCGGCCATCCAATGCTTTATCACTACATCGTTGTCCATGCCATGTCGTTCATCCAATGGTTTGGATGTTTTTTCAGGAACAACGGGAGTGCTGACGGATTGCTTTTTGGATTTACTGGTTGATCTCTAGATAATAAAGAGGTACGTCATATGTCATGACTGATATGATGTGCACATACTTACAGTCGTCGACATTTTGAGGACCAGTTGATCAGATTCCGAGCGACCACTGTCTGATTTGAAGAGGATCAATGACAGCCTGTAGGAGTTGACCAGTGATGTGTATCTACTCTGATCTGTGATGCATCACTCGCGGCGTCTAGTCTACTGGAACCGGCTAAGAAAAATGCACTCAGTGATCAAGAGATCGGCAATAACGGAACCGAATAATGAGACATGGTAGAATATGAATCTTGTCGTGTATGTTCACGCCATTTGACCCGTTTCGCATGAAAGCACCAAGGTAACCAAGAACATTGCGATAGTGTCCGTCCTTTTGTGTACTATTACTCTCAAGGTATGCCAACCTATAAATTATTTGTATGCAACTTCCAAGTCCCTGAACAAGGCCAAGACTTGTTCAATACTCATCATACCAAGATCTTCGCCACCACGCTTCCTAACACGTACACTACCGGCCTCACGCTCGGTTTTGCCAACTACCAATGAAAAATTGTATCTTGCCGCCTGAGCATTCAACACCTTCTTTGCTAGCAAGTTATTCGACCTGTCGACATCAACAAAATAGTGTCGGTGCCAATAAGATGCATTTTGTCCCCCGATATCACAATCAGGTAATGCCAAAGCATCTCGTACTTTATCAGCATATTCCAAATCATCAGCTTTAATAGGCAGGATTATCGCTTGTCTGGGACTCAACCAGAATGGCCATAACCCAGCGTGATGCTCCGTCAACACAGCAAGAATCCTCTCAACTGATCCAATGACGGCACGGTGTACAATGACTGGTGTTTCCATCGTGCCAGCGTCGGTTTGATATTTCAAATCAAAACGCATGGGCAATTGGAAATCTAACTGTACCGTCCCTGTCTGATGCATTCTTCCTAATGCATCTTGTAATGTTATGTCTATCTTGGGACCATAAAATGCACCGTTACCAGCTGACAATGACCATTCACGACCAGTATTGACCAGAGCTTGCTTCAATGCTGTTTCTGCTGCATCCCATTGTGACAAGTCGCCCATGTAATTTGTTTCGGGCCGAGTGGATAGTGATAGTTCATAAGACGTGAATCCTAGTCGAGTATACGTTCGGTGTATCAGAGATAGAGTAGATTCGATTTCTGAGAGGATTTGAGATGGTGTGCAAAAGATGTGAGCATCGTCTTGATGGAATTGTCTGACTCGAGTTAATCCCGTCAGCGCTCCTGATGCTTCATTCCTATGATGTTTGTACTACATTTTAACCAAACGTTATGACAAAAGGAGAGCAGTGCAGACGCCCACGCCCACGCCCACCTGTGCAGTGGGCTAAACTCGGCAAAGCGGATCGGAAGATCACGGTATGAACGGGCCGATGTTTGGAATAATAGACAATGGCCTGGACAATTCATTGGCTTCAAGCCGTGTATCTCAAGGGCGTGGGAATGGCTATGGGTATGAGGACTATGGCTATCGTGAGTATGACTACCAAGTATTCTAGACTCCATCTCCACTGCACCAGCAACCATAAACATATCCTCTTTATAATTCTCCCAATGGCCGGATATTTCCCACAATTCCTTATGATACAGGAGCGGTGTGACCACCTCTGAAAATCCACACACTCTATACTCTGATCTTATATAGTCGATTACTCTACGTGCTATTCTGGCTCCATGTGGTAATAGGAAGGCTGACCCCGGTGCTAAAGGATGATGCACGAAGAGTGATTGTGCTTTACCTATGACTCTATGGTCTCTCTTCTTCAATTCAGCTTGAGCCGTTTCCCAATCCTGCAATGCCTTGGCTTGTGCAAACGCTATACCAGTTACTCTTGTAAGCGGTTGCGGGTGTATCTGGTGTGGTGCTGTTGCGTCATGACTATCCCACCTAGCTGCACTAGTAGATATTATGCGGAAGGCAGCTAGTTGACCAGCATGTTGTACGTGGGGCCCACGACACAAATCTATGAAATCCCCTAGCCTATATACAGTAACAGTATCGTTTGGAGTTATATGGTGCAAAAAGTACAGTTTCAGAGGTGAGTACCAAAACATGCGAAACGCTTCTTCCCGTGAAATCGCCAATCGGACAAACGGCGTTTTGGATTCAGCTATAGAGGCCATTTTTCGCGATATCATTTCTAGCTCTGATTCTTTTATCGAGAATATTCCACTATCAGGCTGGATCAATCGCCTAATGTCTCGTTCAATGTCCTGAATCGATGGTAAACTACAGCCATTATCACAATCGAGCGAGCTCAGCCTTCTCTTCACGCGGTCGGTTCCACCAGCCTGGAGTAATGCATCGTAGTAGAACCCTCCTGATTTCAATGCAGGCCCATCAGCCAGAAGAGCATCATCACCATATTGCAGCTCTATAGCGGCCCCAAGAAGGTGTGCACCAGAGTGCCACATAGCCATCAATGCTTCTGGTGTCTTGACATCAGATCTAACCAAAGACACTTGACAGTTATCATTTAAGATTGCTGTTGTTACATCCGTCAATCTCGAGTCGACCTGTGCTAAGATGGCATTCGCTATTTTCGGGCAAAGATCAGCAGAGGGTGGAAGAAAGGGACGTATCGAATACGTGGCTGACTCGCCTAATCTCTCGGGCCTGAAGACGTGGCTGACAGTTGTTACGCCTTTGATGGCAGGATGAATTCGACCATCTGGCAGCGTGATGTTGATCTGTTCCGGCTCACTCGCCGGTTGTAGTTGTTGCTGTTTTTGTAGGCATTCGTCCCATATTCTGAGTCGATGCGATACATATGCACTCGACCGACCTAATCCCAAATCAATGTCAACAGAGTCACCACTCGAAACATCAAAGCTACAGCAGGGACTTGCGTAAAACTTCCAATGTCGCCGGACGGAGCCCGGGCTTCTCTGGCCGACAGTGCAAGTTCCAGAGTGATATACATCGACGTATTGCGGCAGATTCAGGTTTCATTGCGATCCGGTTGAAACACGAGGCCGGGACTGATGGTCATTAAGCTCAAGCTATGTACAGTCTTCATGGGGTAGGTTCGAGCATCGCCAATCAGGCTACTATTCACTCGGACACGGATTCGGCCAGCGTCTGTATTCAGCTGTAATAACCGACATGCTCATTGACGTGGAATTGACGAGGAAAGGCATGTCATTCAGCCGTGTTGTGTGTCAATTAATTAGCTGTAAAAGTAGTATTAAAGTAATATATGCTGTTATTTGTGCCTTATGGCGACGTAAATCTGACCAGGTCAATGTCTACCAAAGCGGTATTAGCACAGCACTTGTGACGGCATTTTAACGACAGTGACGTTCAAATTCTAAATTCCTACTGGCAGCACATCGTGAGCCCTGGTTGGCGCATGTCAACTACCTAGGCCAACTGTCGCTAGTGACTGACTGTTACCTGTGACCTCTGCTACGTGTTATGAATCGTCTCATGACATAAACCCCTCAATCGTATAAAAGAGTACCGTCTCAAGATCTTTTGTACTCTCATAACTTTATATTGTTGAATAGAAGAGAGCTTAGTTCAACATTAATCAAGTCATCCAAGTCCACTCAGGTTATCTTCAGTGCATTCTAGTTCAAGCGCACTAAAGCTTAACACTACGTGTTCTGCCTCTTTGGATCCATCTTTGGAGACCTCCTGGACAGAATGCGTTCAGAAACCGACCGGGCTCACCTCCCGATTGCCATGTCGTCCATCATCAATCACTGTACAATGCAACGTCGTATCTTGCGTGTGTCCTCCCCTCATATGAACGCGTATCCTGCTATCCCCTACTACACGTGTTCGTATTCTACAGTAACCCTTATTGAAACCGAAGTGATACAAAGTCACGACATTAGCAACTAACGTGATACGTCCTTGTAATACTAAGATATCATAAAGCTTCGTAGATCATAAAGGTACTACAAAAGAATCACCACCAGGACCTCTCCTGGTCGTCTCCCTAACGACCCGCATTTGTTCTTCCTCAATCTTTGCGCGCTCGTCGTCAACTTTGCTTTTAGCACGTTCCCGAGCCACGTGAACACGGAAGGTGTGATTCTCTTTATCATCGTCCAGCATCCTTGGATCATCCGGCGATAGTAAGCCTCCCCAAGTCAAGACATCGTCTCTTTCGTTACTCTCCGCTGCCTTGTCATTCTTACTACTATGATGAGCACTACTGATTGGAGTGGAGGACATTAATGGAGGAGGTACTGCAAATGATGCATTCAAACCTATAAATGAAGTATTGCCAACGTCACGTGGCTGGGGAAGACTACCGAAAAGCGTCTCCCTTGGATTGTGCCCTAGGACCGCCCTGGATACTCGAGAAGTGGCCCGACGGTTTGTGGATGGAGCGGTACTATTAGTAGCCAAAGGAGCCGCGGCTGGAGTCGCTGGTGTAAATGGGACGGCTCGTATGGAATCAACATCTCGTTCGAGAACCAAGGTTTTACGCCGCAGTTCGTCTCGTTGCTTGGCCAAGACCAAGTTTTCCTATTTGTGATGATTCATTCATTGTTCCCAGGTTGGGCAGGGTGGCTGCCGCTCAAGGAAATTCCCACCTTCTTGAGCCGGACATTCTCTTCCTTCAGTTGAGCAATGTGCTTGATCTTTTGACGAGCATTATGATGACCAAGTAAATCGGCATTTATCTCTGCCACACGATGCATCTCAGTCTCAGCTAGATTATGCTTCGACATGAGGATTTGAATCTGTGATCTTAACGTTTCTTCCACTTCTAAACGTCGATGATCAGCTTCATCTGCTGCCGCTTGCGCCCTAATGCACATTCCAATATATATGTAGTCGTCAGTTTGATAAAACATGCAGTTCCAGGGAAGGGATACCTACCTTGTTATTTCTTCACGACATGAAGTTAACTCATATGTTTGCTCTTCCAACAGACTTTCCATCCTCTTTTTATCACTATCCCACCTGGCTACACGAGCAGCCCACTGCGCCTTTTCTTCATCTGCCGCGCGCCTAGCCTGCTCAGCATTCCGCTTGGCAGCTTCTTCACTGCTGCTCTTGCGTAAACGTATATTCTCATCACGCAATGATTCCGTTTGTTTGCGGACATCTGTTAGTTGCTCATCTAACAGTCGTACTCGTTCATCGCGCGCTGATATATCATTTGTAGCTTTGAGCTCCGTGATTCGCAATTTACAGCGAACATCTTCCAGCTGGCGATCTTTATCTGCCATGGATTTCTTCATATCTTGTACTTGGGCTGTTAGATCATTTTCACGACGATCGCGTAGCTCCAAAGCCTCAGCTTGGCGTTGACGCAAGTCGGTCATTTCAGCTGCCCTCGATACCTTTTCTAAATCTAAATCGGTAGTTTTGGCTTGTAATGTAGAACGAAGCTCTTCCATTCCAGCTTCCCTACGAGCGAGCGTTTTGGACACATCAGAAAATTGCCGTTCCATGTGCTCTGATCGTGCCGTTAAAACGTCCACCTGCTTGAGCAATTTCTGGATTCTTTCTTCCCTTTGTTGCTTTTCTTGTTGATATTGCTCATTTGCTGCAGCTACTCTATTAGCCATTCTGGTCTCTAGCTGCCGTAAAGCGTCATCGGCTTCTTTTAATCGTTGCGACATGGTGTCGATTTGTGCGTGGTTACTATTGGCCTCCCGAGCACGTTCTTGACGTTCACATTGTAAATCCGACTCCAGACATTTCACACGAGATTGCAACGATACATTTGTTTTCGTCAGATTGTCATTATGAGTTCGTTCGTGAGCCAGTTGCTCATCTAACAGTCGTGATCGTTCATCGCGCGCTGATATATCATTGGTAGCTTTGAGCTCAGTAATACGTAATTTACCAAAAACTTCTTCCAGTTGGAGATCTTTATCCGCCATGTATTTCTTCAGATCTTGAATTTGGTCCGTTAAATCCCTTTCACGACGATCGCGTGACTCCAAATCTTCAGCGTGGCGTTGACGCAAGCCGGCATTTTCAGCTGCTCTCGACACCTTTTCTTGATCTAGATCAGCAGTTTTGGCTGTTAATGTGAATTCCAGCTCTTTAATTTGGGCCTCCCTGCGAGCGAGTGACTCGGACACATCAGAAAACTGCCGTTCCGTGTGCTTTGATCTTGCCGTTAACACTTCCACCTGCTTGAGCAATTTCTGGATACTTTCTTCTCTTTGTTGCTTATCTTGTTGATATTGCTCATTTGCTGCAGCTAATCTATTAGCCATTCTGATTTCTAGCTGCCGTAAAGCGTCATCGGCTTCTTTTAATCGTTGCGACATGGTGTCGATTTGTGCGTGGTTACTATTGGCCTCCTGAGCACGTTCTTGACGTTCACATTGTAAATCCGACTCCAGACATTTCACACGAGATTGCAACGATACATTTGTTTTCGTCAGATTGTCATTATGAGCTCGTTCGTGAGCCAGTTCGTCTTCCTTGAGCTGAATCATATCAGTCAATGACTGAATCTTCTCATGATTGAGGCTACTCTCGTTCTGAATGTCTGTCAATTCACGGGATAACTCGTCGATTCGATGATCGAGCTGCGACTTAATGATTTCAGACTCGTAGGCGTGGCGTTCATGGATACCCTGTAACTGAACTAGTTCTTGATCCTTGTTATCAACCAACTTTTCCAGATCATTGACCGCCTCTTTAAACGCCAGATTTTCTTGTGCCCGTGCTTGGCGTTCACTTGCTAGCTCAGTTTCTACAGCCCGACATTGATCCACTGTAGCTGCTAATCGCGCCTGATAGGACGCTTGTGTCGTAGACCAAGTCTCACGATGCTTTGTTGTTTCCATCTCAAGCTCTACACGAGTTTGTTGCAACTCATTTGCCTTATCATATAGGTCAAGTTCTAACGCTTTGTTCTGACTTATGATTTCATCTAGTTTGTGCTGCAGAGTGTCTAACTCTGTTCGCAGACGTTGTTGTGTAGCAATGGAAGTCTTTTCTAATTCACTGTACTTAGTAGAGTGAGCAGCATCGCTGTTCTTCCATTGACTTGTCAAATCAGTAATCTGCTTCTCATGTGTCGCCAATTTCTTTTCCAATTGCGATACCAGAGTATTTCGGTTCTGCTGTGCTTCGGCCAATTTCGTCGTCAGCGACTTGATCTCTTTCACGTGCGCCGCTTCGGTTTGCTCCAGTATGGCAGTCATATTATCAACTTCTTCGCGCCTGGCCGCATGAGCTTGCTTCAACTTCTCTTCCAAGTCCCGCAACTTGGTGGAACCACATGACGTGGTTTCGGCTAAAGTTGTTTCTAAATTTTTTATGATGGTAGCATCTTGTCCTAATTTAAGCTCCAACTCCGACACTCGTGCCGATAGGTCTTTTTGCGTTTTGGAGGCTCGTCCTTGCCATTTCTGTATTTCAGACTCCTTTTGTTCCAAAACATCTGTCAATTGAGTCGTCAGCGATTTGATCTCTTTCACATGAGCTGCTTCGGTTTGCTCCAGTCGATCAGCCATACTGGCAACTTCTTGGAGCCTAACTGCATGCGCTTGCTTCAATTTCTCCTCCAATTCCAGCAACTTGGTGGAACTGCTTGACATAGTTTCGGCTAACGTTATTTCTAACTTTTCTATAATGGTGGCATCTTGCCCTAATTTAAGTTCCAATTCCGACACTCGTGTCGATAGGTCTTTCTGCGTTTTGCTGGCGCGCCCTTGCCATTTCCGTATTTCCGACTCCTTTTGTTCTAACACTTCAGCACTGCGTCGAGATAAATCATCTATACGTTTCTGCATATCATCTATCATCTTTCTATATAGATTCTCTGCTTGTTGCGAACTCTGGCATGAAGCTTCCAACTCTGCTTGCAACTTGTGTATGGTCAAACTTTGCCTTTCTACCTGAGCAGCTAGTAGCGTTCGACCTTCTAAGAGCTCATTGATACGTTTTTCCATGTCGACTCTTTGCAAATGTGTAACTCGTCGCAGTTCCACTAATTGGGATTCTAACTGTTCGATTTGCTGGCTGTGGTTCTGTCGCTCAGCTTGGAGGGATGACTGTAAATCGTCCACCTGTGCCTGCAGTTGAGCGATGGTACTTTTCCCAGAAGCCAGTTCATTATTCGTATTTTCTAATTCATTTAGAGCCTTGTCTAATTTTGCTTTTGTGAATGTAACATCTTCTATATGTTGAGAATATTGATCCTTTTGAGATGTCAAGGCTTTGATTTGATTCATAAGCTGGCTGTTTTCTCTAACGAGACCGTCAACTCGTTTGTCGACAATAGACCTAGCTTTAGCTCCATGTTTTTCCAGATCGTCTATTTTTCTCTGCAAATTTGTATACTTGTTGGCCTTTTCTTGGAGCGATACGATCAGCTTCTCGGACTTTTCCAGCTAGATGCGGTGTGGAAGCGTTAGAGAGGCAATATAACCGGGATTACACTACAAATGGGTTGGGACTCACATTGGCTCGTATAACGCCTTCCCTTTTCAGTCCATCACTGATTTCTTTATCTTTCAAGGCCGTCCTGTTTTGTAGTTCAGTCCTGTCTTTGATCAATTCTTTTATCTGACTATCTGCTCTTATTATCTTATCCTCCAGACCAGCAATTTCTTTCTCTTGCATCACCAAGGATCGCTCGTATTGTTCCTGCCATCTCTCAGCCTACTTGGCAGTCCATTAGCACCACTCCATGAAAGCAATCGTAGGCGTCGCGAGAGTAGACTCACCTCCTTCTTCCACTTTAATGCATCAATTATATCCTCCTTTCTTACAGATCGTCGGTACAGCTCAGTAGTCCGTCTCGCATCGTCATCATCCTCACCTCCTACCAGGCCGCCTTCTCCTCCTTCTACAACAAGTATAGATGACATTGATGTCAGCGGGATTCAAGACCAGCATATCTGTTCCTTCATTCACGGTAATCGTTCGTACCAAGTTTAGGAGAAACGAATCTTCTTGACTTTTCAATGAATGCGTAATGCTTGATGGGATTGGAATCAACGAGGCCACTTGGTTGCTCATATGCACCAGGGCCAGGCAAGTCGTCAGGGGCTAGTGATGGTTGGATGCATCGGGATCAGTAATGATCCATATCACATCGTTCGCTTGGATAGTACGAGCACAAGTGTGGGCCACACCACGGTGATGCAAGCTGATCTTCCAGTTCCAGCGCAGATCTGGGGCGAGATCTGGGACATGACATACCTTTGTCTTGGAACCTCTTTGAGCTGGTTCGCCACATGGAGGCTGCTTTGCGTTGACTTGCTTTGACTTGCTTTGACTCTGCGGCTGGGAAGCGCCTGAGCAGAGCAGGCCTGCATGTGCGATCGGATCTGAGCTCTGAGATGGGAGCGCGGAGACCGCCGAGTCAGAAGCCTTACCTTACACAGTACGACACGTGCGCGAGAATATATCCGTAAAGTTCTGTAAAGCGAATAAGAGATATGAGCTGTGAACCTCATCCCTTGCAATGCGGTAACACAGAGGCAGATTGGCAGGCGGGATTCGTCGTATCATGAGTGTCCTTGTATGACGGGGAGAGCGCCCAATTTTCTCTACATGTAACTTGTATTGTAATGTACAACACCGCCCGGTAAATTCGGATCCAAACGTCTTCAAGATAGAGTTCCGTAAATAACAGGGAAATGATATATTATACACGCTATAATAGTACAAATGCATAGCCTACATAGTCTACTTACTGCGGCTCTAGACGAGCTATCAAAACCCCTAGTGGTGGACCTAAAACTCTGACTGAACTGCGACGAGTTACACATTTGCAACGAGCCGAAATGGAGAAAACGTATCAATGAGCTTTTAAAAGTTGAATGCTAGGTAGAAAGGTAAAGTTTGACCATACACAAGTTGCAAGCAGAGGTTGAAGCTTCATGCCAGAGTTCGCAGCAAGCGCGGAGAATCTACATAGAAATATGACAGATGATATGTAGAAACGTATGGATGATTTATCTCGACGCAGCGCTGTAGTGGCCGTACTGCTGTTGATGACCAACATAAGCTGGGTGACCATAGGACCCTGGTCCAGTCCCACCATACCCATTATGATATTCCTGTGGGGTCGGATGGCCCGTGCCGTATGAACCTGGAAAAGGGTGCGCAGTCATTCCTTGAGCTACATGTGGATTGGCAGGACCAGGAGGAGTGCTGTAGTGACCATACTGCTGTTGATGACCAACATAAGCTGGGTGACCATAGGCCCCTGGTTCATTCCCACTATACCCATTGTGATATTCCTGTGGGTTCGGGTGGCCCGTGCCGTATGAACCTGGAAAAGGGTGCGCAATCATTCGTTGAGCTACATGCGTATTGGCAGGACCCGGAGGAGTGCTGTAGTGACCATACTGCTGTTGATTACCAACATAAGCTGGGTGACCATATGGCCCTGGTCCAGTCCCACCATATCCATTATGATGCTCCTGTTGGCTCGGTCGGCCCGTGCCATATGAACCTGGCATAGAGTGCGCTATCATTCGTTGAGCTACATGCGTATTGGCAGGACCCCGACGATGACCACCAGATTTGGATCGTAGCCACATTGTATCATCGTTTGTCAGCACCTTTTGTGGAAATTCCACTCCTCGTTTTAGCTCCGCTCGGAATACATGACCAGCAGGAAACTTGGGCATGAGATAAAAGGCACTATTGAATGAGTTGATTGAATCAGAAGGCAATTAAAGATCATATATTCGTGAGTCTCGTGCACATAGTATCAAGCCACACATACCTAAGGCTCTGCACATCATCGATATCCTTTAAATTCTGCGACGTTAATTGCGACGGAAACTTGGTGCCAGGCGGACACAGATCAGGATCTGGCAGCACCGTGCCATGCATGTTTTGCGACAGCTTTGGATCCAACTGCATAGGCTATTGAAAAAAGCGAGGGCAAGGAGTTTAATTATGCTGTGTTCCAAATCGAAACATGACCAGGATGCTCACTTCAGTGACAGCTTTCTTCCCATATAGCCGACACAGCGATTCAAACAACTCATGGGAGCAACCAAAGTACAGGATATCATATCCAAATTGATTCCTCGAAACTTCTTCCGATGTCAGTAGTGGATACACAGGAGACATCGCTTCTAATAACCGGTTCTCATCAATCCATGGCAGTTTCGCTACACCCTGCCAAGCATACTTTTTACCATCCATATCGACATCAAATCGTATCGGATAAAAATCGTAGATTGGACTGTCGGGATCGGTCATCAACTGGTGAAAGGCTGATGGAATGTGTTGCCTTGATCGAGCCGGGAAGACTGCCATCAGTTGCTCGAACGGTTTAAAGGGTTCTCCTAACTCAAACTTAATATCAAGATCTCCTATACCCCCAAAATCTGATGCAAACGGTGAATAGTAGTATGGATAAAACCACTTCCACGACGGCACACCCTGGTAATAGTATGCAAGAACCCAACACAGGCCCTCGACATATTTGTTCGCGATGCTAAATCCGAACAAACACAGTTAGTCCATTGAGGGAACCCTGTTAAGCGTAGTGACATATTGGCGAAGCCAATGCTTACGTTTGTCGAAACGCTTGATTATCAGGCTCAACTCCGAATTTACTACGATAATATCGTTGCTTCCATCCTGCTTCCCATAATCGCACATTATCGACAGGCTCTTCATCATCACCAACTACCTTTTTCAACACGGTTGTTGGTATATCAGTGACCACAGTGGCTTCCACCACAACGGGGTCTTCCTCCTCTTCTTCATCAGCTCGTTCGCCCTCAATTGTTGGCACTTCATCAGCGGCGGGGCCAGTAGAGATGGTCCCACGATCTAATTCCTCATCTTCCTTGTCCAATTCATCAACTTTCCTTTTGGTACCACGATGTACAGTGCCATCAGATTTTTCCTGTTCAACAATATTGCCAGGGTCGTCAGGGTTCTTCAGCGAGGATGCCTTTAATGAGCCACGCAGTGCGTCGGCGGCAGCCTTGTTGGCGGCGGTGGTCTTGGCATCCTTTGCCGCAGCCTGGGCTTTCTCCGCTTCAAGCGCTTTGAGACGATCTCTTAGAGATTTGACCTCATCCTCCTTTGTGTTTGTATTCTGAGGCGGTTCTTGGTTCGGGTGGGCATATACTTCACTAGCAACTGCGGCATTGATGATCTCGGGTACCTCGTCATCCTTGTTGAACCTGGAGTGATTACCATTGGCGGATTTCCACCGTGGATTACCTTGCTGGTGTTGTCGATTCCTTTGTTGTTCCTTTCGTCGTTTACTGCTCTCTCGTCGACGTTCCTCGGCTGCTCGCCGTTTACGGAAAATGTCGTCTTCGACATCACCCAGACCTCTCATTATCACTTCTACGCGACGCAAGTCGATGGATCCACTATCAGTCAGCCAGCCTCCTAATTCTGGCATAGCTCTCTTCCACAAGTCCACCAATCTATCTATAGCATCTTCCCTAATTTCCAGCGATGGGATATGAGGTAGAAAATCGTTTCCGACAAAGAAAATTAGGAAGATCCAGTCATCAATAGCTCGTTCAAAACTGAAGGGGAAACTGATATCAAAAAGTTGCAGTTCGCTCTCTAAATACTCTCGCAGAACATTGAGATGGAGGAATATATGCGGCTTTTCCAAAATTCCTGAATCCTTTTCTCCAAATTCGCCAATTTTGGGTTTCGCTTGGCCTAAGTGGCGGGTATCAGAGCAGTGACAGGGACAAGGGAGTAATACTGGGCCGAAATATATCGAGATATACCTGTACATTCACTAGCTTGGTGATCTGTTTGCCCACATATGAAACAACCCCTTTTAGATCCTTCCTGGTAGAAGACGTCTTCCCTCAAAATCTTGAAATGAGGTTCATGTGTTGCTAATGCGAGCATGATCAAATCAGCATCTAATCCATGCAAGACATGTGTAGTGTTGGGATCATGATCTCTCAGGGCTCGCTGGCTCCTTATGTAGTCCATAATTTTGTGTTCTCCTTCACCAGGGACACTGGCATCCGAGATGACGAATTTCAACTATGTGTTTGCCACCAATAAGAAGCCACCCGGAAACGGCAACAGTATAACGACAGTGGTATATCACCTTGGCCCATCCGGGATCTTCATTTAGCTTCTTTGCGATGTAGTATCGCAAACACTCGGCAAGTCGATTCATGAACGGGGTGCCGGGAGTGATGCAGTTTGAGTCAAAGGACTCTTTCTTGGTGTCCAGCTTGACTCCATGCTCCTCTGGAGCATTGTTGCAAGGATGCGATGAGTTGAGTTGACACAGAATTGCGCACATTGGTGTATGCTCATACCTTCATACTGCCTCCTAACCTCCTTCTCGGATTCCTCCTTGGCCTCGGCATCCGCGGCGGCTCTAAATCGACGCGATCGTTGCTGATTCATCTTTGCACGGGGGGCCACTCCATCTATCCGGGTGTTCAGTAAGCTGAATGATTGGCTGTAAAGGGGACGGGGGGGGTAGGGCAGCATAGGCATACATACCGATGGCCATGTAAACTAACTTCCTTGGCCTGACCATGGCCATGATCCGATCGAGATACTTGAACATTTCAGCAAACATGGCGTCTTCCGTGGGTGGTGGTGGCTATGTACGACGGAGTCAGTGTTGACAAGACGTGCAGAAGTGCGTCCGTACACATACTCTGTTTTCCGGATGGCAGCATGGGTGGACTATGCCATTCATATCGAGGTATAGGTTATCAATTTCGAAGCCATTTGGGTTTGGTTTGCCGATGTCGATGTCGAGATGGAATCCGTCGACGTGAATATTCTTCTCTTCGACAACCTGGGTGGTGATCTTTGGATATTTCTTGGTGAGCCATCGGAACAGTGCGGGCACACTATAGCAGCAGAGTTAGAGTTCGGTTGCGACAAGTCATCAAATGTGGCTGGCAGCCGCAACAAACGGAAAATAACATACCCCATGGGTCGATCGCGAGGAGGCGTTCGCCGGGTGTACTAGGAGATGTCGATGTATGCAGTAGCAGCCTGGACAGATGCAGCATGCAGGGGCCGGCCGTCTTCCTATGCAGCTACTCGTGGGGGGGGGGGAACCGGACGGCGGCGTGACAGAGCGAATGTTGCGCAGAACAGAACCTGCATAGGGCGGTTGTTGTGCTCCCTTGCCATGTGCGCCATGAGCGTGCAGACGCCGCGCGGATGGGGAGAGGCCTTTTGGGCGCACTCTGCAGTGTGTCCTATAGCGGGATATAGCGGGATAGTGCCACAATCTGCACAAAACATCTGCCGCTCAATCAATCCGTTGCAGCCGCATCCGTGCGGGACCGAGGCCGTACGTCTTTATTCAGGAGCTGCACAACGTAAGCCATGGCGGTGTTCATGTCTTCCGCGGCATATGTGTCCCAGCTGCCTGTTCTCATCCACACCCACCTATAGATATATATATATACGTTTATATATATTTATACACATCACCGCATCAGGGCTTCCCAGCATGGACAGAAGTCGCTTTGCCAGCAATGCCAGCTATGGCATGCCGGTTATGCCCCCACCAAATCACAGCTTCAAGCCTCCAGCTCCAGTCCCTATGCCGAAACTCCCAACGCCACGACGGATGCTGATTCACATTGGACCTGAGCATCGGTATACGCCACCAGTGAAGAGAATCAATGACGAGCAGCTGCACATGCCGATCTGGCTCAATTCGGAGGCTTTCGCCCGATTGGTTGAATTCTTACTGGCACTGAACGACGCAGTCAAGAACAAGAAGAACTCGGACCCCTGTACACAGTCAGAGGTATGTTTTCCGTCCCCCGCATACCGGCCTTGCCATGTTGCTCCGTCTCTACAGAGTCCATTCTGTACCGACTAGGCTACGAAGAAGGTCGGTGCACTGCTGGACCAACTGGATCATTGGACTGATGACATACCCCCACTGGAGACACCGCAACGATTTGGAAACAAAGCATTCAAAATATGGACCGACCGATTAGAACAGGTACGTGCGCCATGCCGCTTTGGCCCCCCCCCCCCCAAGTCTGTTCTCCTCCAACCTCGCGACAGAACGCGGAAACATTGATAGCATCAATACTCCCACTCGCCAAACACTCTGCAATACCGGAACTCGCCCCGTACCTGTCTGGCTCGTTCGGTCATGGGACGCGTCTAGACTACGGTTCAGGTCATGAACTGTCGTTTGTGGCTTTACTATGTTGTCTGGAGCTCATGGATGTCTTCACAGCTGACGATTATCAGGCACTAGTTACCACAGTATTCGTCAAGTATCTAGAAGTAGTTAGAAAAATACAAAAGTCCTACACATTGGAGCCTGCTGGCTCGCATGGTGTTTGGGGATTGGATGACCACCAGTTCTTGCCTTTCTACTGGGGCAGCGCACAGCTTATCGGTGCGTTTGTATCCACGTTACAGTATCTGACAGGGCCTGATTCTTTGTGACCCACCAGATCATCCAAAGTTGAAGCCCAAATCAGTCACCCACAAGGACACTGTCGACATGGTTGCAAGAGACTACATGTACTTCCGATGCATACAGTTCATCATCGAGGTGAGCTCCGTGACAGAATTTAAAAGCCCGCTGTGAGGTTCCATATCGCCGCAAGTCTCCAAATAGGTCAAACATGGCCCGTTTCACGAAACTTCACCAATGCTATATGACATTTCTGGCGTTCCGAACTGGTCAAAAGTGAATTCAGGAATGCTGAAAATGTATATCGCTGAAGTACTTGGTAAATTCCCTGTAGTTCAACATTTGCCTTGTGGTAGTTTGTTGCCTTTCGTTGAAGCATCTTCGACTTCACAAGGGCCACTCGCAACTTTATACAATGCGAATCCGGCTAGTAGTACGTAATAATATATATATATATATATAACTTACGAGTATCTACAACAACAATACTACATCGTGCTGCAATCGACAGACTGTATGCATCACCGCAGATTCTACAATATGAGAACCGAGGTCTCTTCGGAAAAAGTCGGAAGTGGGCTCCCCCATCACGGCATTGTTAATCAGAAAATACAAAAAATCTAGCATACCAACACTATAACAACACTATCTAACATCTAGATCCTGACTTCTCAAAATGAAGGCGCTTTGGTCAGAAAAAGTCCTTGTTCCCATCTCTGAACCCATTTCTGCAGTCCGTTTGCAGCTGCTACTGCCGCGGTTTTAGTGATGAGAGGGCCAAAGGATATGTACAGTTCGTGTGTTGAGGTTGCCTAAGAGATGCAGATAATCAACTCCGAGACTCGCCGGGACGGGTCAAGCATTTGCGACAACCTACCACAGCTAGTACTGATTCTGCTGCTCCAACGTTAAACACAACTTTGGAAGCATGCGGCCTCTTATACAGTTTTGAATGGGCATGTTGATACAGCAGCAGTAACCTACAAGTATTGACAAGGTAATTTGCAGAGTTTTTCACACGATGTGCTTCTAACGTTACATCGATACACACCTTTTCCAATCCTGTTTGTTAGTGTATGGAGGGGATGGGGCGGGTTGTGTATATTGTACCAATGCGCGAGACTTGAAAATAAAGTGCCGTATTATTGGAACCCCAACTTCGTCTATAGTAAAAGTAAAAAGGTCAGACAGCTTTGGTATCTGTTTGGTACAGTTCCAAAGGTGACAAGCACGTGCTTAAGCTATACGGATCCATTTTGACGGCTTCCTCTAGACCCTCAAAACATCCTTGATCCCCCATGTCCTACATGTCCAAGTGGCTTTCAGTGACGGAGGAGCCAAAGTAGCACAATATTCAACGCGCCGTATGCGTCCATGACACCGACCTTGACAGCTTTAGCCTTGTACTCGGAGAAATCATAGAAAGCATCTCGTTCCGGCCCAACTAGTACCATGGCTACATCTCTAGCGACATAGCAAACATATACATGCATATGATTTCTAGCATTAAATCGCGGTAGACATATGGGCGTCCATGACTCTGCTGATTTCATACCAGGAGATGCAGACAGGAGATTGATTAAAAGTAAAAGGTCTGTTGATTGAAGTAAGCAAGACGGCTTATTTGAAAATGATTGGCTGATGACGCCTGATGACATACCTGATGGATGCAGGCTGTGTGCCTTTGGTCGAACGAGAGTAACTAAGCGCTCCTTGGCTATAATCAATCCGAAAGCTAGGGACTTTGGTATACCATTGCTCATGATCACACCGATACGATTACGAAGTCTATGTGACATTCGCAAGGGGTTTATGGCTGATAGATAATGACTGGCCGTCTTTGAAAAGGAATTGCATAGTTCGTCAAGCAGGTTTTCCGTTCCTAAACATATAAACTCATCAGCTCCATCACGTATTTCAGACCACTTCATGACGGTATTTGGAATTTGAGCCTACCAGCCAAGAGATTCCGCAGATCATAGTTGACACGCTGCTCAAAAATCCTTGTTAGCTGTGCTGCAGTCAAAATGAAGAGGATTTGATTATACAGGTACTGCAATTGTTCCCGCAGCTGCTGAATGGTGTTCTACTTAGCACGGAAAGGCCATATTATATATCAAGTTCGGAGATTCACCTGATTCTCAGACTCTCCGGTGGCGGAAATGGCCACCAGATACAATGGACCCCGAGAAGCAAACACGAATTTATGTGATCCGGCGTTAATGCACCTACACGGACAAAACCTTCCTCAGTGGCAAAAAGGGTGACAGAATGGCAGACACTGAATGGTGTTTTACCTCAATGTGTCGTCGTCGCTTGCAAAGAAGGACAGAATTGCCTGTATAACGCCCATATATGAGGACAGTTTTGATTCGTCGCCGTATCTAAAGTGTTTCAAGTTATGAATCGAGCAATCGAGACAAGTTCTGCTGATGGGAAGCGGACCTGGTGTATATTGGTTTGCCAGCACTACTCAGTACGAAAAAGTGCTTCCGCCTTGATACCCATTGTTCAGTATTTGGACCTATTGCAGGTAGAAACCGTCACGACCAATATCCCGAAATACCGCACTTGCTATGAAACAAGCGCACCGTCGTTGCCATTTTTCCTCTGAAATCCACTCCTTATACTTGCACGATCATCAATATGCAGCCTAGCAGCAGCGTCAACAAAATCACCTTGGGCGGCGACCAGGGGGGTGTTTATGGCAGCTTTAGGTGGTGAGACTGATGGTCGCGGGGTTGAATTATGACTGCCCGGATGGCTGTCTTTGGACTTACTCAATGTATCGCTACTGTTAGTATTGACACCAGGGTGCAAATTGGTATTGTGACTACGGAATGGCATGCTATCATCTTCGTCATGGAGATGATTTTCGCTGGATGGCCGTTTTATTGCGTCTACGGATACATCTAGGCCTCCCAGTATATCGGTAGCATTGTGGTGGGTATTTTTATCAGCACTTGTCCTTGAGGCGAGACTCCCGAATTTGCTAATAAAGGATGAAGATAACGAAGAGACGGCGCCGTATGGCACAACACCCGCACCCTGGCGTGACGACGAGGCAGCGGATGATGCAGACTGGTGGGGAAGCAATGTGTCGTCTTGGACGTCTTGGAAGTCCGTTGGAGAGAATGGGGCAATGTCGATGGTTGATGGGTGGTATGAAGTCAGGTTGGGCGATATGGTGGATGGTCAAAGGGAGTAGTCCAGATTTATGTATGCACTAGGAGTCGTTTGAGTGTCAGGATTATTTTTCATGTTCGTATACACGTAATGCACCAGCGACACGATCACATCGATTAACAGGACATCGACATCGACATCGACATCGCGAACATTGATCACTCCTTGACGGAGACATCCTACCTCGATAGCTCGATCGGGCGTGAGACTGGCCAGGAGACACGCGCGTACTCCCCGTTACAAAGGTGGTATCTGGAGGCACAAGTCTTGTCAGTCCCGATGGTCGGTCGGTGGTCAAAACATCTCTTATCTGGGCCTACTGCACTGCAGCGCTGACAAGCAGAGACCACTGCGATGAAGTGCCGGCAGTGATCGATAGGTGCCATGATTCTGAGAAGCCACGTACGCGGAAAACGCACTCCCAGAAGCATGCATGACAATGACCATGGATCTGCCGTGGAATCATTACCGACTTCATCCTCCCCAACGAAGCCGCCCAAGCCCACGTCTGCACGCAAGAACACCGCAAAGTCAAGATGGTGCACCGTCGAGATGGCAGTGTACATCCTGGTCGTCATTGTTGGCTATGTGGTCATGACCTCGGTTGCCATCAACTTGAGTCAAGGTACATATCATTCCGGCCTAGGAAAACGACTGACTAGTTTTTTTTCACTCTAGAAACTTCGCCAACATTTCCGGCCTACGTACATCGGCTGAAACCTGGGTGGATATTCAGTCGACGCGTTGTGAGTCACACTTCACCTCTATGAAATGCCAAAATCTATCTTCTATTTATCCCACTATCACCATAGGACGACTCAGATCTGCAATATCGAGGCTTCAGATCCCATATCTTTCAGGTTATCTCCATTGCATGTGTCCACGTTGTCCTATCACGACTTGTTCGATTCATGTCCCCAACACATCTTGCATGGCAGTATTTATCGCTAGCCTTCTCAATAGCATTTCTAGTGATATTACACGGGTTTGGAGGTGTTTCTAGATTAGCCTGTGTATTATCAGTAAACTATGCCTTGACCAAAACACTTGCTGGAAAAGCTTGGTCTCCTGCCGTTATCTGGGCATTGAATCTGATACTACTAGGTGTCTCCGAAAAGTACCTGTTGCTTTGGAGGTTGGGATATCTGATCGACGCATTGTCTTGGCTGGTGAGATGCGCATCCCAGTCCTCATTGATGTGTCATTGACGCAAATTATGCCCCAGGACGCAGCCCCAGCCTGGGTACTCATGCCCAGATGGTGGGAAAGTTATAACCTTGTCATGCTACGGGTTATTTCATTCTTCATGGATCACCACTGGCTGAAGGCTGGTCTTTCACAGGTGATTCAGCCTTTACTTTTCCAGCAAGACAAGATAGTCACTCAGAAACTCCTAGAGTTGGCGCACTCATCGCCAAAGCTGTTCTACGTGTACACATGATTACCTCTGTCACCAGGCACGCATCGACGTGCCAAAGGACGAAAAGGAGTTCAATTTCTTCAACTTTCTCACTTATGTCCTATATGCTCCACTATACAGGGCTGGACCAATAATAACATTTAATGATTTCCTTTCTCAAGTAAGCAGTACGGCATTCCCAGTGCAGGTGCTGATGTTTGAGAGCTGATCCAGCTAGAATGGATAGGTAACACATCCCTCGCCAGATATAACCGTCAAGTCTGGCTCGATTTACGCTATCAGATGGATCGCTGCAACATTGCTTATGGAGGTCATACTGCATTATATGTATGTAGTGGCCATCAAGGATGCTCGTGCCTGGGATGGTCTCACACCACTTCAGTTGTCCATGATTGGATACTGGAATCTCAAGATTGTTTGGTTGAAGGTGAACAATTGTGATTTTCCTCAGCTTCTTTACTTAGTACAGCTCACCAGACTATGGACTTACCCCAGCTGATGATTGTCTGGAGATTCTTTCGATTATGGGCTATGGCCGACGGGATAATACCGCCCGAAAACATGGTACGATGTATGTCAAACAATTATTCTGGAATTGGATTCTGGCGGTCATGGCATCGCTCCTATAATCGTTGGTTGATACGGTAGGATTCCATGATGTGTTCCTATTGGGCCCGTTTTGCATGACGCTATCAAATTAGATATGTGTATGTGCCTCTAGGTGGCAACAAGACGGGAGTCATCGGATATCTCATCAACTCGTTCATTATCTTCACATTTGTAGCTATCTGGCACGATCGTGAACTCAAGCTGTTGGCTTGGGGTTGGTTGATTGTTTTGTTCTTTATCCCCGAAATTATTGCGACCCGAGTGTTTGCCAAGGTCAGCCTAACCCGGCTTTGTAACATTGTGAACTGTCTCACATCTCACCGCAATGGAATAGTACAAGAAACGAGCATGGTATCGCCACTTGTGTGCATTCGGTGGAGCCTGTAACAGTTTTCTCATGATAACTGCCAATCTGGTGGGATTTGTAGTTGGAATCGATGGCATCCAATACATCCTTGAGCATGTCTTCACTCTACAAAGTATTCCGCTCAGAATTATTTCGCATATTTCCCAATGAACTCATGCGCATTAATGTCATAGGTATACCCATGCTACTGACCATATGCGCGTCCATTTTCTCGGGTATTCAAATCATGTTTGAGATAAGAGAGACGGAAAAACGGAAAGGCCTCGACAAGAGATTCTGACAAGACGCTTGAGGTATTGTTTCGTATAAACAAGATTATGTACAATGCCAAGCCTGCGAAAGTGTGAAGACGCATTTGTTAACTTGTATCCATATTCGTGTTTGTCACATTGTCCGATGAACTCTGTTCAACTGCATCAGCTGCAACTATACCCGGCTCTTGACCGAACACGACAGACCGCACACCCGGCATCATAGGTCCGTGTCGTTCTATTTCTCGTTTGTTTCTCCAAGTGCTCCAATGTCGATGCTCAGAAAGATGCAATGTCTGTTTGAACTGTGCATGTTTGAGGCTCTCTCTGAATATGGGGTCTTGTAGTAGGTTAAGCATGGTCAGACAGTATGGGTATCTAAATGTTCGGAGGCGTGGTGAGACAGGAGTCGGTTGATGTGGAATGGCAACTATACATACTCGATGAACTTTGCATATTGAGGCTGAGACCAATAAGTCAAGTATTTTAGGTAGTTTATGAATGCGGGCTCTCCAAAGTATCCTTGTTGTGCCAAGTCTTTGAATTGCAAATGTTAGCGCTTACACGCATCGCAGCTTTGCAAATGGGAGCGGGGAAACCTACAATGGAGATAATCTGGGTTTGCCAGGCACTGGACGAACTCGAGCTCTGCCAGAAACCTAGTTTTTTCAGCCGTGTTTGGATCCCCTCTGGTCATTCCTCCCTACGATATATATATATTTCCCATTCCGCATTCCCGATTCCCCTTTGCCCTTTACCCGCATCGATGAGTGGCATGGAGGAACAACGCGACAACGGAACGGAACGGAGCAAGGCTGGCCTGGGCTTCATCCCCGTCCGTGTACAGTAAACCAGCAGCAGTAAGTCGCAAGTAGGCATCCCGCAGACAAGGTAGCACACAGGAACCCCGGTTCATCTGGAAAGCAAAGCATGTCGCCGACATCACCATATCCGGATGATCCACAGACACCGAAAAAGACCCCCAAAAGCAAAGCTGGAGGCGCAGATTTCATCACCTCGGCCTCTAGGACAAGGAGGCATACTCCATCTAGGCCAACCAATTGTGGAAACACAACTCCATCAAAATGTGAGTGAGCCAAGTGGCGTGATGATGCAGAGTTGAAATTGACAATCAAATCATCGTCATCATCCTAGCCACAGGATCCCTGAATATTTCACTACCGGATACAAGGGCGGCCAAACGAAATCTGATATCTGCTGGTGGTGCCCCCTCATCAAAACAAGGAGGAAATACACGTGCCGCGCACGAGTTAACCTCGCCTATCAAAAAGAGGGTAGCCGGACCAAAAACACCAAATCTTGCCACCACAAATAGTCCAACTACATCATCCTTAATTAACGCCAATGAAGATCCCGACGCGGCTTCAAACAGCACCAACACGTCAACAAGCCCACCGAAACGACGTTTTGGAACGAGATCTACAGCCGATGTATCGCTCAGAGCTGGTAATAATGCCAGTACTGTCGGTATTGCTAAGAAGAGCCCCTGCACTAGTGAAGGAGAAAGCGTTGAACCACTCGTCAAGGCAAAGAGAGCGAATAGTCGAAAGGCAACATTGCAACACAAGCATGAATCAGCGGCCACACGAGGAGTAACCCCTGTCCAAGCTGATCCAAACAATGTCCACGCCCATCCTAGCGATATGGATATAGATGGCCATATTCGTCTTGAACGACATGAATCTATTGCCGATGCCACTGTGCCTGAAGTCGATACAAGTAATAATGATACCGCGGTGTCTGGATTCTTTTCACCTACGTATAATCTGTTGAAGAAGTGGGTTGGTGCATCAGGTGAGCAACACTCGGAATGATGAACGCCCTTGCTGTTGAAATCGCTGTGCCACATCGCTCATTTATGCCACCAACGTATTAGAAGCAACAACTGCAGATGAGCAATGCGACAAGGCAAACGAAAACATACCTCCACCGTACACAACAAACAGCATAACGTCTGGAACAGTTGCACCAATGGAAACAGTCCAGTCATTAGAAGATAAACGAACGTATCGTGATCATGTTAAGGTGTCTTGGCGGATCACTGATGATGACCAGGAAGACGACGAAGATACAGATGCTACCAGTCATGTATCCACCGACGCTATAGTGTCGTCAGCAGGAATTATCAGCAACCATGAGGAAGGAGGCGAGGAAGTTGAGAATACCCAACCAGTTACCATACAAGACATTGACATGTCTGTCGATGAGGATGATGATCTTGAAGATGAATTTGATCCGTAAGTCGTCAGGCTTAGATTGACCGCGTCATGTAGCTTTCCATTGCTGTTATTGTGGATATCATTCACAAGGCCGAAATTTCCAATATAGGTTTAGTTTCATACGATCGTTGCCACCTCTTACAAAGGAGCAACTGGCCCGACCCTGCGTCCTACCGCGTAAAACCAGATCTACTCATCCAATAACACTGGTATTGGATTTGGATGAGACTCTAGTACATTGTTCCACAACAACTGTGGAGTCTTCCGACATTGAATTTCCCGTAGAATTTAATGATGAAACGTATCAAGTATCTGGGCGATTGAGGCCGTACTGTAAACAGTTTCTGGAAGAAGCTGCAGCCATGTTTGAAGTTGTTATTTTTACAGCATCACAAAAGTTGTATGCCGAGAACGTTTTAAATATTCTGGATCCTGACAAGAAGCTCATAAAGTACGCTTTTTACTTTTCTTGGCTTTGCGCTCATCTATCGGTACTAATATACTGACTGTGTAAACGAAACCCCAGGCATCGACTCTACAGGGATTCCTGCCTATTGGTATGTGGCAATTATCTCAAGGATTTGACAATATTGAATCGAGATTTGATGAAATTGATTATTGTGGATAATTCACCGCAGGCCTTTGGATTCCAGGTAAGCGAACAATCATATATTCATCATGATATAATGCAGCAGCTCATCTTGCCTCTTCTGATCAGGTTGGCAATGGTATACCCATAAGATCATGGTATGAGGATTCCAATGATTCCGAATTATTGTCACTACTTCAGTTCCTGGAGACACTTCGGGATGTTGAAGATGTTAGGTGAGCCAACACAGGGTGTGTCGTCTTAGGAATACCACTATTAACCCCTATCAACATATAGACCATATATTGAGCGAACATTTAAACTTAAGGAGAGGGTAGCGCAAGCTCGTCCCATGTCCTTGATGTAACCATACTATGTATTTAGGTCTACCTTGAACCACAATGTGCTATTGTTTGGATTGTGAGCAGTACTTGTGCTATCGTCAATAGTATGTATATCATCATGCGTCGGCAGTAATTGAATAGTATGGTATGGTATCTCCCTCTTGTCTCATCTTTCTAATGTAAATGTGTATCGTTCCTTGTGCATCGATTGAATGAAGGCGTGCGTAGTTGTTAGTTGAACGAATAATCGACACAATGTCTCGCGTAAAAGGAGAAGTGAATGATCGCTCGCACCAGCTTTTTCGGCTTTCCGATGAGCGATTCCGTTGTAAAATGGGGTTGCCTCTCTGGTGATGCCGAATTACGTGATTATTGCAGGATGTGAGCGAATCGCGCCACCAAATGTTGTCAGTGGAGCGTCGAAAAGGAACCGTACGCACGACTGATTCAAGGCGATGCCAAGAGTAACAAAGTTACCAAACTGATGCTGGACAACGTCGGCGCATCACAAGTGTGAGTTGCGTTGCGGAACAGGAGATACGGATCAGTACGGGAAGCGGCATCCTGACATGATCAAATTACCTCGCCTGCCCTTTGACGTACTTCCCACTGCGAATCCAGTCGAAACCACGCCACGTGCATAGTCATCCTGCGATTGACACACTGGCCGAGGCCATACTTAAGGCCCAACTTCAGAACAAAGCTTGTTGATATCCATTCCTGCACATATATACTACACATCAGCCCCGTACACTAGCCCAACAGGCCAACAGGTTTCATGTGAGTGACTTGCCTTGAAACAGTGGTAGCCGTAGAATGTTATGAACCGATTCCCAAAGATGCGTATGACTCAACACTGCTCCAAACAATCGAACTCGTAGAGCCACCTACGCAGCATATACACAGGCCAGTCTGCCCGCCATCTTATCCATTCCGTTATCGTCATACCCGAGCAATCGTCGAGATCCCGGCATACCACGACGTCCACACCACATCAGCAGAATGGGGAAATCATCATCCAAACTAACACCAGAGCAGCTGAACGAGCTCTCCAGGCAAACGTACTGTAAGTGGAGCCGCATCGCGGGACACAAGGGGGCTGCAGAGCATGTGCATCGAGCGGTTTGATTGACAGAGGTTGGACGGGGCCCATGAGGATGCATGACGAGCTCCGCCAATCGATGCCATGAATTCCCCTCCCCTCCCCCCCCCCACTCCGAACGCCACATCGCACACACACACGCACACGCACACGCACACTCACGCTCTCCACACCAGTCGACAGGAAGGAGCTGCAGCAGTGGTACCGCGGCTTCATCCAAGACTGTCCCACGGGCCAGCTGGACAGGACAGAGTTCCAGCGCATATACAAGCAATTCTTCCCCTTTGGCGACTCGTCTGCGTTTGCCGAGTATGTGTTCAATGTGTTTGACGAGAACTCCAACGGGGTGATCGATTTCAGAGAGTTTATCATCGCGCTGAGCATAACGAGTCGTGGCGGGCTGGACGAGAAGCTGGTCTGTGCGTATGTGCGTGTCGTTTGGGGGTGTGTCGCGATGCTCACTGGGGGGGAGTCCAACCGTAGGGGCGTTCCAGCTGTACGACATCAACCGGGATGGCTATATAACGCGCGATGAGATGCTGAGTATCGTAGAAGCGATCTACAAGATGGTCGGCACGATGGTGCAACTGCCCGCTGATGAAGACACACCCGAAAAGGTATTGTCGTGGCTGCCGACCGCTTTGTGTGCGTTTGCTGATACAGGTTACAACATACATTCTAGAGAGTTCAAAAGATATTCGACTTGTTCGATACAGATGGAGATTCGAGAATAACACTGGACGAGTTCAGAGAAGGAAGCAAGAAAGACCCATCGATAGTCACTGCCCTCTCACTGTATGACGGGATAGTATAACTCGCGTATTCGATCATGGCTAGGATTAGGTGCAGGTTTATGGAAGTGATAACTAGGCAGTTCAGCTTCTATAATGCGCTCTAGTAGATTGAGAGTGGTTCACAGCAGAAATTCATCCGGCCATAATTCATTTTGCTTTTCTCATTCTTTATATTATGATCATACTGGTGTGTTTTTTGCGAGCTATAACCTGGTATGTTTTTGTATAATTTTTCTTTATAATCCTCCTTATAAGTATATTGGTATATCGTAGAGGCATAGGTATGTTGGTATATATCGTAGAGTTATAAATATATTGGTATATCGTAGAGGGGGTAATGGTGTGGATCATTGTTCACATGACCAGCAACTGGGAGGATTTGAGGACAGCGGACATCCATGAGTACAACCATGTCATGAGCGTGCGGACGCAAACCAAAAGCTACCTCACACGGGCCCCTCGAAAGTGTCATGCTTGCAGCGGTGGTTACCATTGGCCTCCGACATGGGATAGGAGAACAACAGTGTTGTCGGTTTCGACAGCCCTGCCACGGGTGTTGGCAGCCATGGGCTTACGCAGACGTGCAATACACGTCGGCGCTCAATACAGTCTCAATATAAACGCATGAGCGAAAAATGAAGTGAAACTAGTCACACAAATGGATGCAGAGACAAAAGACCACCGGGTAAAGCCGTTTAGGCAACGCCTCTAACGAACAGCATCGGCGTAACACCTCCCCTTTCCTCGACTCTTAAAAAAGGGATATCAAACAAATGGTGGTTGACGTGCACATCACGCCATTCAAGCGTAGTCTGTAATCCGGCAATATTCAAGGCTTTTAGGGATTCCAGCTCCTAATGTCAACTAAAACTCTTGCCTTCATTCTGTAATACTGTATATTCAACGGTCAATTCGTGCAATTAGTTTTGACATGGTTCACGTGTTTTGACAGAGCCCACGTGCCGACTCGTATGGTATAAAACAACTGCCGTTTTCCTGAGACACCCGAACTAGCCCTATCCAATGAGAAGCCAACCCATGTCAGAAACTGGTCGGACGCATACAGCATGTATATGTGTCACTAGTTGTACAGGTAGTGACCCCCATTGTCAAATCGTTCTGTTAGCAACCAGACAGCATCTTGGAACTTGCATCATGGAATTGATTTCACTTACGTACATCATTGTTTCGCGATTTTTTCACACCGTCAAGGTGCGATCTTACCAGTCAGCTTCCCCAACAGCCAGAGACGCCGGGGTACAGGTAGTGACCAACGATCAGTGCACTAGCCTGAATCAATTTTCAAGGTTACAAGTCATACAAATATGGGTATAAAAGCTAGGTAACTGTCTTCTCACAACGGTCTGATATACAGAATGAAGAAAAATGGGGATTAATTTATGCCTCACAAGTGTGTTGGTTCCGACCCTACGGCACATCGCCAAGTCCATAGTCTTGATATAAAATCAGATGAAAGCGCATCAATCTTACATGGTAAGACTCCTGTCCTGGAAACAACCTACGAGTGCTGTGTGGACACACTGGACGCCCCTTCAGCTGCTGCAGCAACGTTACTGTAAAATGGCTCAACACCAGCGATTTCAGTTAATTCTATGACTTTGGCTGTTAGTTCTGGTGCGGCTAGTAGCGTTGGCGGGAAACTTGGATGCGAAACTGGTAAATTCTATGTTCATGGTATTGGAGTTAGTAGGATGGCGACATGGCTTCGAACTTTTGATGCAATCACAATCAATGCCTTACGTTAGGATCCTTGAAAGCATTATGCATAGACAATACAGTAGAACAAACAACAAATCGAATTAGGAGCAGCCTCAAGAAGTCATCTTGGTAAAATCTTCTGAATGATTTGTCTAGTCATTGGGGTACAAGGGTGCCCCCGTTAGGGTCGCAACCGGGGTAAGCCCCAGGACGTCCATCAAAATCGAGATTGGCCATACCGATAGATTCAGTTTGAGCTTCAAATAAGTCCTGTACACATCTTTCAATAGCAGCAATTTGAGAAACACATCGTGTCCATGTGTCAGCAGACATTTGAGTAGCATCAGATACAAAAGCGAATGCTTTGACTGGACAATGGAGGAATAAAGTGAAGAGACTGCCGACTTGGGTGGTATCTATGTCAAGCAACAAGTTAGTATCAAGTTCTGTCGTCACCCGATGGTGCACTCCTCAGAGTGGTCAAATGGGGATAAGATGCAGAAAACGATGCTCGAATGCTCACCTTTGACGGCGGCGGGATACTCAATAGGAGACATGAGACAAACTAAAGGCTGACCAAACAATTTCGGTACGCTTTGGAATGATATAGAATTATTTGAATCCACGATTATAAATAACGGTTTTCGAGTGAATGGTGTCAAGTCTTCTGGATGCAAACAGTTGATTAATGTTAATGCAGTGGCATCAGTCGCATCGGCTGCTCCGCTTGGTTTGCGTGATGTGACACTCAAGGCTGTTGCTACACCGCCCTTGTAAGCTGGTAGAAATGGGGAGACAGAGGTAAACGCCACGGAAAGAATGCCGAATCCAACCACCGATTACCAACCAGTTTCCTTATCGTCCGCTTTTCGCTTCATACCATCTGCTGAAAGGTATAGTAACAAAGCGGAGTTATCGCCAATGTCCTACAGAGGGCAGAGGAGCGTCAGCCTTCAAATGCTTCACAGATTTGGCAGCCAAGCGCGACGATCGATAATCTTAAACGAAGTTGCACCTTAAAGCAGGTGGCTGTATAGAGCATCAGCTGAGAGAATGTAGGTCGAAACAACAGATATTTGTGGGGATTACTCCTTCGTACTGCAGCTGATTTTTCAGAACTATCTTCGATAATGTTGGCTCCCACGGCTGGTGCCTCTTCCTTGGCAACATTATCTGATGCTGCAGCACCTCCAGAGACAGGTTCTCGTTCTAAAGCTTGTAACATTCGATACATATCTAACGTCAGTTCTGAAAATTTAATCTAGATTGTGGAGGTTGATCTAGTGTAAGCGCGGAGGTCTTTGGAACGGTCATCGAATTAGTTACTTGATTTTGGTAATTTCCCACTAGAATGACTTCAGACAATCTTAATTGAGGAAGATCTTTCTCAACCTTGGGTGTTCTATCCACATGTAAACGAGTTGGCACAACCAGCAAATTGCCATCCAAGTCCACCGGGGTCAGTTTCTTCTCTGCCTACACCATGACATCAAGTTAAGCAAAAGAAGCAAAGAAACAGTCTTCTCTAACTATAGTACCTCCAAGAAGGTAGTAATCTCTGATAATACAACATTCCATTCTGGTGCATCCGCTGGATTGAATGCTGAAATATATTCGTGGACCAAAGTTGATAATTCATCAAGCAGCTTTTTGATGATTTCATTCTTGTTGAGTAGCAGACAAACTACTATGAAGCGTGCGTAATATCGTAGTTTCTTGATGCTCAGTCCCGGACTATGTGGATGATGTGTCATACGTGAGTGACAAAATCTGCTGATCAGCGGCACAAAAGCCACGTAGCCAGTATTTTCGTCATTAACTCACTTTTTGGCTTCAACCACGTCTTTGAAGTACTGACGTTCCCGAATGGCGTCATAGAACACATATGACTCATGGAGGTAGTTCGTTTCACTCGTTCTTAGATAGTAGTGATAATACAGTTCTGTACTCAGCAAGGAGTAACATGAATGGGGCAGCAGCTAAAGTGAAGACAACTCAAGGGTACTCACGACCGATCTTGGAGGCAACCTCCCCGATTTCCCATCTCTTCAAGCCGTATGCATCCTTATTCTCCAACATCGATCTGATGTAACGTTGAATCAGTGATGGCGTGCTTCAATGTTGTGGGAAGGGGGGGGGGGTCCACGTTATACCTGTGTTGTTGCTGGTACTTCCATAGCTTTGTATACACCTCAAAGGTTCTTTGGAAGTAGGGTTGCCAGTTACGTCCAGTCGGAGGCAGATCCCTGTTTTCAGCATCATGATGGTGTGAGCATTGATGTTTGCAGATGCAGCTGCAAGCTGACAAACATAGAGATTCAACCTTAATCCGGCGAATAACTGCTGAGATTTCTCGAGTAAAAACAAGAATTCTATGAGGCAAGACATGGATCCGTCATGCGAATACAGTGCAAGCATCACACCACATCATGACTTGCCTTCCACTACTTTTGCCTGGTCTGGTAGTAAATGCGCGTTGGCCACTGCAGTGGGAGGGGGAGGGGCCGGCACACTGGTTGAAATGGCACCTGCATTGCTGATGCTGCCTCGAGTGTTGCTGGAGGCCACTGCTCCTTCTTCGGCTGTGGGTAATGAGCACATTATTGTTGCTGTAAGTAGGAGTGCATGAATGCTAATCGGTTGGGGCTGTTGCGAGGGCTCGAGGGCGATCGTGGGAAAACGGGGTGCGATGAGCGAGTGACACATCCTCGTGCCGATGCCAGCCAGGGCCATGATGGTGGCATGATGTGTGGGGGAGAGTGGACACGGGTCTAATGACACAAGGCTATGCCGTCGTTGCTGTCCCTGCCTGTCTGGGGAAACGGAACGAATCCCTCGAATCCCCTGGTCGGTGCCGCTCTGCATGACGCCTGGACAGGTGCAATCAAGTCGCATCAGTCGGATAGCTACTTTCATCGAGACCATCTGCGACTTTTGGCATCAGAAATGAGTGCCGAAGCTGCCATTGTTGCCTGGGTAAGCTGAAATAAGGCTGTCTCGTCCCCCAGCATGCAGCGGCCTGACTCCCCTCACTTGTAGGTCAACACATTTGAAGCCGTCGGCAGAAAAGCCTCATCAATTCAGGATCTATGTGATTCCGTCGCATTTTCCGAGCTTTTGTCAGAAATGTAAGCGAAAAACGATGACCATGTCAAAACATCATCAGCCATCAACCCCCCCCCCCCGAAGCCAACTCTTTCCATGATAGAGACCCGCTACACTTCCAAGCCATCCGTCCAGTCGAAACCAGACATGACTTGCCACCCAACCTCTCAGCCTTGAGGCGACTACATAGGTCTATCATTGCATACTATGACACGGTGCTCCAGCAGCCATCGTCAGCGCTACAAGTTCCCAATCTGACCTTCATTGCAAGAGATCAAGACACGACAGAGCTGATCAAACTGGCTACAATCATATTGGCATTAGTCGTGCAGTCGGAAAACAATCAAAAGTACATTCAGAAGATGCAGTCGCTCGACAACGTCAGTCAACAGCATTTGATGATGCTGATTCAGCAGGTTTGTTCCTCACTGCGTCTTGTCTCGAATTTGGTGTTACGAGTCAACACCATTGTCATACCCCACAGGTCATGGATCGACTACAAGGTGTATCTGAGTACGAAGCCAAACCTGCTGCCTCACCCAAAGTCGTCGGCAGGAGGCAATCAGATGAGAATCATCAACTCCTGAAACATCAAATAGCTGACCTACAAGCCCGATACGTAAGCTGTTGTCTTGCGTCTTGACTTGCCTTTGCCAGCTCGCTAGAGAAACATGCTCTTTTTGTCGTTATTGCTAGGAAGAGAAAATGGCGGAAACACAGGAATTGCAGTCTCGCCTAAGAGACACGGAGCAATCCATGGCGAAGCTGCAAGAAGCAGGTCAAAATGACTTTTTGCTAAAGACAGATATCAGTCGTCTCCAGGAGGAGTTGGAAAGCGTAGAAGTCAAGAAACAGGAAGCCGAATCAAAGTCGGAACAGCTCAGCCAAGATGTAGCTGAGTTGAATCGGAAAGTAAGCTTCTTGCGCTTTACGTAACACACAACCTTTAATTGAATGGTAACTGCTCCCAACGTTATAGTTACAAGACGCCAATCGTCAGCTACAAGTCGCCTCAAGGTACAAAGACCAAGCAGATGAATATCGTCACACCGTTGAAAAACTACAAAAAACGGAAGCCATGCTGGAAAAGTACAAGAAGCGACTTGAAGAAGGAGCAACGCTACAGAAGCAAATCAAGGTAATCAAGCGACAGGCTTTTCGAATAACTGTCTAGTAACTCTACAGGGCCACCATTATCGTAGGTTTTGGAAGATGAGAAGCAGGCGGCATTGACCAAGTCTGCTCACATTGAAGAAGAATATCGTAAGCTTAGTTCCTCCAAAGGCATTTCTTCATTATACAAGGAAGGAATGTCTAGTAGTGAACGTAAAGCATCTGACGCGATGCTAGCACAAGCCAAAGCTGAAACTGCATTGAATGAGGCCTTGTCGAAACTTAAGAGTATGGAAGCGTCACGGCGAGCTGACATGGATCATATGCAAGCTCTGGAGGAACAGTTGCAGCATATGCAGCTCAATGGTGTGTCATGTGACTCGTAATTTGTGACTGTGTTCAATGACATCTTTTTTGCTTACCATGATGTAAATGCAGGAGGGCCACAAGGTGAATCTTTACCAGACCAAGAGACGCCATTGCTGTAAGTTACAGTGAGAGCATAGCGAATATAATTGTGACAAGGGGTTTCACTATTTCATCCTGACATAGACAACAACATATTGCCAACCTCGAGGCAAAGCTCGACCAGGTTCATTCGACATACGAAGCAGAGATTGCGTCACTGAATGCCAAACTGTCAAGTAAACCTAATAGTAGCCATGATGCCAATGAAGATGTCGCAACCAAATTAATCAATTTGACAGATCAAAATGCTGCACTCCACAGGGCACTCAAAAAGGCCAAGGATGTGAGTGCGAATGTTGACACGAGGACTGCACTACGTCTGCAAGTTGCAATAGACTCTACTCACCTGCGAATCCACACCATAGCTTATAGTCGCTCAGGATAAGTTGTCCCAATCATCGTCCATAACCTCCAAAAGCAGTAAAGAAACATACGCAGAAGCCATAGCATCATATGAAACGATGCTGAAAAATAAAGACGCTGAATATGAGCGAGTGTGTAATGAACATAATGAATCCCGCGCAGCATTGCAACGAGAAGCGAGATTGATTGTATCAGCTTGGTATGAACTAGGGGTGCAACTGCAACAGCAACGCAGTGCCTGTAAGTGCCGTGGTCGGCCTTACCCGGCGGAAGAGGGCGGGGATGAAACCATTGGGAGTGAGAATACAAGTCCCGGCAGAATGTTTAGGGCTGAGTATGACGGGTCAACGTCATGGTTGGCTCAGCAACGTAAAGGTTTGGAATCCAGTATCCGCCGAGCATTTACGTAGCAGGAACGGCGCTTTACGATTTGGTTTTTTTTTTTTCTTTTTTTATTTCCTGTGGGATACAATTATTGTGGGTTGCAAGGCTCCGGTATATAGTGTAATCGGTCTGTTCAGCACAGCGCTCGAACGTTTAATTAATCGATATCCAGAATTGTATACGTATAAACATATATCACCAAACGCAGAGTTTTGGAATTTGTGAACGGTAAATCACCAATAATTTTTAATGAAATCATGAAATCAATTTGTATATGAGAGCGCTGCGATATAGCTTGCTGTCAATATTGTCAAATAAGCATCAGACATTCAGTAGGTTCCTGCAACAAGTTCTGTTCATTGAAATTCCGAAATATTGGACCAGGTCTCCACGTTGGGGAGGTGGTGGTTGGATGTACCTGGTCCCTTCACGTCAGCCATACATTGTGAAGTATGGTGGAGCTCGAATGTATGTGCGTTGCTCTCATCTCTGCTTCCTTTCGTATGTCCTAACAATCTTTTTGTAACAGAAAGGCGGTCTCACAAACCGCAAAACAATATAGCCTCACGGCTGGTAAGTCACTGATGTTTGTCTCATGCCGTTATCCAGTAGGTTCAGCACTGAGATCGCCAACAACTTGCCCAACAATAGAAATAGGCGATCTGGAAAATTCCTAAAAACTACAGAATCTCCCAAGAAGTCTCCCTCGTTATTCTTTTTGTCGGAGATAAAATCCTAGATAATCGGATACTCCAGATCGCGAAACGTAACTTATGTTTTGAGAACAACCTTTCTGGATTGGGGCGCTGTTACAGGGGCACATTGTATCTGAAGCGTCAATAAAGTATACCTTGCGTCTCTCTGTGGGGACAATCTGCGCATCAACAACTATCCACTATTACAGGTAGAGCTTCTGGAGCTTGGACACAGGGTATTCCTCAAATTTAAGTGAAAGGGTGTAGAGCGATTCAATAGCAATCATGTAGGGATCGTGCGTGGTTCTAATAACTACATATAGTAACAACAATACTGAAAGGATTGGTGGTGTCACAATCAACAACTACACGAACTAGTATCACTAGCTTTCGGACCTGATCCAGATAGTTTGACATCAATCACTAGTTTAAAGGAGCATCACTCCTTAGACCTTACACCAGGTTATTTTTGACACGCAAAGGAATCAACATGCAACATACTCTGTGAACCTTGAGCACCTTCCGCGGATGAGTCCATTCCAGGTAGAGCTTGTGCAATTCTTCGGAATAGTGTCTTCACATTATATCCGGCTTTTGCACTGGTTTCGATAAACATAACATTGAACTCTTTGGCTTTCTTTTCTCCTTCTTCTGTTGAGACTTGTCTAAATGATAAGGCTGAGCACTTAAGTGTACCAGACTAGGGTTACGATGAAGATAGTACCTTTTTTCGTTTAGATCTGTCTTGTTCCCTACTAGTACAATAATTACATCATTTCCACGTTCTGCTCTTACATCGTCCACCCATTTGGATGTGTTCATGAATGAATTTCGGTCTAAAGGAGTTTGATTGCTTGGGTTTCAGCCTGCGGCTAGAGAAAGGTGAAACACGTTGGCCAATGACTCAACTGGTAATGTCGTATACTACTACTGCTACAGATGAATCTCGAATGTAAGATGGGATTAAGCTACGAAAGCGTTCCTATTCATCGACAAGGGGTTGGGGGCGCTTTGAAGTAGACATAGAAGCTAGACACAGCACTCTATGTTTACCTGTCCAGCAGTATCCCATAGCTGTAATCTCACAGTTCTATCTTCCAGGTACATTGTTTTGGATAGGAAGTCGATACCGATTGTTGCCTATATAACGTTGTTGATTCCAGCCTTCATTCACAAAATTGTTCATCAACACCGGTCCAGCTCCACATCCGACTTGTTGTGAATCAACTCGTGTAGAGTTGGGACATACTTGATATGTGTTATCGAATGTATCGTACATGAACCTTGTAATGAGGGATGTTTTGCCCACTATGTTCATATGGTACAGAGTGAATTGCTTGATCAGACTCGGACTCGAAATGTGTGTTTGTTACCAGATTGCTCGCCCAGGAAGACTAGTTTGAATTTACGGAGTGGATTCGAGAATTCAGTATTCGCCGCCATTTCACAGCAGTCTGTCTTGGCAGGCGTCCGGATGTGATTGACTCAGGTTGGGGGCAGCTGTTGCTTCGTGGAGATGGACCCGATGGAGAGATGGATAGACCGAGACAGCAGAGATGGTATGGATAGGCGCAAGTATCGCAAGCAAGGATACAGTAGGCTCGGAGGATGCTATGCGGCCCAAAGCCAATGCTCCTGACAGTCATTCCATGTATATGCAATAGATCGCAAAGCAATGATGACAATGGAACGGGATCAGTACCGGCTCGCACTCTCCTTTCGCGCGCATGCTACTGCTGGAACTGAATGTGCACCGAATTGCAACGCGTCCAACTGCTGCCGGACATGCGCTTGTTGCGCACAATTGCGTCGTCGCTTGCGTCATGTGGCGTTCAAATACGAAACACGATGAAGTGTCAAAGTGCTCGATGTTGCGTGGGATGAACTCGCTATTTAGCAAACTCAGACCACGCCAATCCTGCTTCACCACAATCCGACAATCCTCCCCCACTGCAAGTCGTATCCTGATTGTATTTGGAATCGTCATGGTCTTTGCTACCGTCAACGTGATCCTGCTTATTATTGCATTCTGGCCACGATATCATGGTGTCGATGCTAGAAGAGACCCAAGTAAGTATCCTCTATTCACGCCGCCATCCTTTGCCCGCATGGGATGGAGAGAGGACGGATCCGCAACGTACATGCTATGCCGCAAATTCTTTTTTTTTCTCTCTGCATGCTAATATTGCTAACTGCCTGCAACGACTTCCCATAGGGCTGGTAGTAGCACGACAGGGCGCTGTGTCATCTGAAAGCCCCATCTGCAGCCACATCGGATCAAATGTACTACAAGACGGGGGAAGTGCTGTTGATGCTGCCATTGCAACCACACTGTGTATCGGAGTGATGAATATGTACTCATCTGGGATAGGAGGGTGAGCATTCAGTTCTCGGCTTGTTCTAGAACAACGCCCCACACCTGCTCAAGTGCCAGCTCATCCTTCCTTTTCTCTAATCCACAAACAATTATAGTGGTGGATTCATGTTGATACGGAATTCCGATGGAAGCTCTGAAGCTGTGGACTTCAGAGAGACTGCCCCAGCTGCATCAAACACGACTATGTACGACCATCATCCATCAGGATCTCGTATTGGCGGTCTAGCCGTCGGTGTGCCGTAAGTCTATTCTTCGTACGCAGATACATTTGCGTTTTGTCGAACCGCTCATTATCTAGTGGTGAAATTCGAGGATTTGAATTGGCTCATCAGAGGTGAAATTCTTGTATTTTCTGTGTTCAAGCAACCCTGTGTCTCAAGTCTTTTTCGAAAGGCACGGTAAGCTGCCATGGGCCCGTCTGTTCCACCCATCTATACGACTATGTTTGGAAGGGTGGGAAGTTAATAAAATCTTGGCTGCTCGTATCAATGTGAGTAAGCGTCATTAGTGTCGAGTCACGGGATTTTTGTGATTTGATGCCACCATACGTTGTGCACTAAACAGGATTCAATATCGTGGATATTGACAAATCCAAACTTTGCTGAAATATTCGCCCCAAACGGCCGTGGATTACAAAAAGGGGAAACCATACGACGTGTTCAATTGGGGTTGACTTTGCAGCAAATCGCTCGAAAGGGGGCTGATGTATTCTACACGGTAAGTGGCCTGTCGCTAACAACGTGTTAGATGTGCAGGCATCGCTTGGTTGATGCTCATGTTTTTAGAATATAGGGATATATTGCAAAAGAATTAGTCGCTGAAACTCAACATACTCGCGGGATCATGACTTTGGCGGATATGGCTGATTACAAGGCACTGATTACGGAACCCGTGTTTGGATCTTATCATGGCAGACGAGTCATAACGGTTGCACCACCAGCTAGGTATGCTGATATCACATAGCAATTCCGTAATCTTATTTTTTCTTCGCTATAGTGGGCCCGTTATTCTGTCTGTGTTAAATATTATAGAGGGATACAATCTGAAGGGCGAAGGACGAACCTACACCAACGTACACAGGTATTCTTACATCTTACAACTTCCATTGCCGCCATATGAGAACTGAAGTGGTTTCCGTTCACCAGGTTGACGGAGGCTTTTAAATATGGATTTGCACAGGTATGTTACCTATACTATCTTTGTCTAATTTTGACAATAGTGACATGCGCTGATATTGCCACTATGTTTCTGTAGAGGAGTTACTACGGTGATCCAAGCGATGTGAGGTCTCTCGTCATTCTTTTCCTATGGTACATGTTGAAGCTTCTAAGCTCCTCAAATCATTAATAGTTCCCAAACATTACTCAATACATGAACCGTTTCATAACCAAGGGGCATGCCGCCGCTGTGCGAATGAACATTACTGATGTAAGTAACAAGTCTTGGACAGTTTGCTGGCGTCATCTAATTTCCGGAAATCACGCAGTGGACAACGCACAATGTACCATACTATGGTCCTGCATATGAGATTGAGGAAACTCATGGCACAGCCCACATATCAGTCTACTCAAGCAAAGGAGACGCAGTCTCGGTTACGAGCACAGTGAATCTACCATTTGGTGCGCAATTGATGAACAGGGCAACTGGCATTATATTAAACAATGGTATACGCATCTGCTGGAAAACGTCAACGTTCCCACGTATTCACTGTAATATCTGATTAATCATGGCAGAAATGGACGATTTCTCAATTCCAAGTACAGAAAACGGCGGTTCACAATACGGAATGCCGCCATCACCTTACAATTACATAACACCGGGCAAGCGGCCATTATCAAGTTCGACTCCAACTATTATAGAGAGAAGCGGGCGTGTTGAAATGGTTCTTGGTGCTAGTGGTGGCTCGCACATCATTACTGCTACGCTTCAAGTGAGTCTTTGGCCCTTGTCGTTCTAAACCGCTCAATATGATAACGCATCGTTTTGGTAGACGATAATCAACATGCTTGATTATGAACAAGATCCATTGAATGCAATTGTACAACCGCGATTTCATCATCAATTGTCTCCCAACCTCTTCGCTACTGAGTTCGGATTTCCAACAGATGTGATTGACAATATGCGCAAGAGGAATCATAATGTGAGTTTCATTATGCTCTTGATTTTGTTTGGTGTGAAACTCATTGTAATCGACGTTAGACGACAAGCTACTTACCATTCACTGGTGTAGCAGCTATTAGAGTGATGAATGATGGAACGATATTGGCGGCTGGTGATCCGCGGAAAGGAGGGTTGGCGTCTGGATTCTGAACGATTTTTTGATCAAGGATGATGCAACTTGTCTTTAGGCGTTCCTGTACTCCAAAAAGGGGGGCTGTTCGAAACTTATTTTGCATGTGACGGTCTTTAACGATTGTAAAGAATGTTTGGATTGTCAAAGATGTCAAAAGAAAGGAGGCAGGGGCCGGGAATGAACCCTATTAAAGATTAAGGAGTGCAGATGTGTGCAATGATCAAGCGGTAGCAGCTTCAGAGTAAATTGAAGCTTGAAAAGGTTATCAGTGGGAACGTCATCAAGGAGAATCAGCTTTGATAGCAGAACACGAACCTGAAGGATGGAAGGTATGTAATTCAGACCAATGCGAGAGGATTTGTTGCTGCCAAACTTGCATAAGCTTCCCTGTTCCCAGTGCTCGGAGGATTCCGAGCGTTTCACCTCTCCGTCTCCACTCCGCTTTGCTCCCGCATAATCAAAGCCCCACACTTTCGATCGAATCGAATACAGTGAAGACGGAAACCAATTCGCCATGCTAAGAAGACTCAAGACGTTGATGGTGAAGGAGCCAGAGTCAGCCAGGAAGAAGGACGAAGTAAGTTCCGGTGCAATGGCCCAGTGGCCTATCGCCCCTACTGGGACATTGCGGGCGCTTCAAAACTGAGGTATACCCATGAGTTAACTCCACCCGATTGTCATGTAGTACAAAATCAAGAGGAAACTAGGTAAGTGCTCTCTACCAACTGATTGTGGTGGTTGTGCACCATCGAAGCACACCGGTGGTGCGGAGCCATGTCAATAAGGGAGACCAGAACAAGTAGAAATCATGTCATGTAGCCACGGCTGAGCCTATTCTGTGCCCATGATCCCTTCAAACCACAACAGAGGCATCGTGTAAGGAGGCACAACTCACAATCCCATCGTCACAATAGGTTCGGGTACGTACGGTGTGGTGAACGAAGCCGTACATCTTCCGACTGGGGTCTCATATGCTGTCAAATCACTGTTAAAGAAACCATTGGAACAGAATCAAACTTTAAATCGCATGGTGCAACGAGAGCTCCAGATACTGACCGGCCTAGATCACCCAAATATCATCAAACTGAAGGTTAGCATTTGATTCTACGTTCGCTAAATTGAGCGTTATCGACTGTTGGGAAGGGTCATGGCGGGTGACTTGGGGACATGACCCAGCACTTACCAGGTCACCAACAGATCGTTGGCTGAAGCTCACGAGCCTTCATTCGGTAGGAATGGTTTGAAACAAAAGATAAATACTATCTAGTTTTCGGATTAGCTACCGGGGGAGAGCTATTCGAAAGGATAGCAGATCGAGGAAAATTCACTGAAAGGGATGCAGCGCGAGTCATATATAGTATACTAGACGGTCTAGCATTCTTACATGCTCATAACATTGTGCATCGAGACCTCAAACCGGAAAATTTATTGTACAAGGACGATAGTGATGACTCACCAGTGATGATTGCTGATTTCGGAGTGTCGAATGTAGTGGATGATTTTCATTTGTTGAATACTATGTGTGGCTCGCCTGGGTATGCCGGTATGTGATGTCACATATCTCGTGACAAGTCTTCTGTGGCCGTTAATTTTCACACATCTTGTAACCAAAGCACCTGAGCTGATCAAGAGATCAGGGCATAATAAGCCTGTTGATATATGGAGCGTTGGTATCATTGCATACACAGTGTAAGTCCGAACAGGCGAGAAATCACATTCATGATGATGTCTAATACGTGCCGTTATAGTCTATGTGGATTTCATCCGTTCCATTACGCTGAAGACGTCGGTGAGCTGCTACAGGCTGTATGTCGAGCCGAATATAAGTTTGAATCACCTTACTGGGACAGCATTTTGGATGAAGGTGAATTGTTGACCTGCGAGCTTCGAAATATGCATCTTTGTGACTGACTGCCATATAATTCGCAGCCAAACATTTCGTAAGCACGCTGCTGCAAATCGACCCAGCAATGAGGCCAACGGCACCACAGGCGATGCTTCATCCATGGATCCTAACCCACGTCCCTCAGGCTCGAGCATTCGCCAAAACATTACGTGTCAAAGTAGAACAGTCGAAGAAACCGGATTCAGCTATCGATATCATGTCTGATAAAGATAACCAAAAATTGGAAGCTGACGTGCTACAACCAACTGATGCAACAGATAACGCGTCATTACAATTGACACAAACGCAGGAACGATATTTAGATAGACCTTCTGACGAACTCGACCGATCGGAATTGGTAGATTTATCAACTATTTGGCAACAAACTGAAAACAGACCAAAAATGGATCTGACCAGAGCACGTCGAGCTTGGAGACGGGCACTTACAGCAGCATCCGTTATAGCGAAAATGAAGAGAGCCCCTAGTTTGATAGCTGCCAAGAACGCAAGACTTCTCCTTGAAACAGACACGCTTGCAATGAAAAGCTCGTTAGATTCTAGTGCTTTACCTACAACAACCCGACCGGAGATTGAAGGGCCGCTTGTGATACGGGGGGCGTGCTAGCACGAATGTAATTGACCAGAGAGTTGCTTTTCCGATTCGGCGAACCCCGAATAATGGTGATCGGTAGGGTCGAGTTATAATAATTTATTTACTTCTGTTGATTGATATCATTTTAAGAGTTTCAAGCATCACTAGCATTGCAATTTAAGAGCCTTATGACGGAACGGCAGGGTACGGGCTTGCGTCACTGCCCATATTCCGCGAAGTGCGATTTGTTATGCAACGTATTTATTTTCGCAACAGCTCCCTACTACTAACATCTGCGTGAAATACAAAAAACAAAGCCCGCATTTTCCAAAACTCGTAGCTTTACATTTATCCGTTTAGCTTCGCCTGGTAGCACCCTATTGCTTTGGCGACGTTATAAATAACAGCCGCGTTGTCTACTGGCTTTAGGCCTTACAAGATCTGTGATGAAAGGTTGCGTCAGCAAGAGGTTGAGCCCCGTGACCCCCAATTATATACATCGGTAAAGCTTAACAAAAATGACTTACAAGGTACACCACCACTCGAAGGCGCATTCCTGAACGCGAAAGAAAATACGATGATGGCCAATATAGCAACGATAAGCATTAAAATTGTGTCGAAAACCCAACGAACCACCCATGGCATGAATTGATTCAAATGCCAGAGCAAAAGGATACCCAATATGATCTATCACGCGTCAACATGATTAGTTTTGCTTCCCTCTCGAATGCCAGAATGTAGACGCGTGACTTTACCCAGGTCAAAACCAAGGGAGTCCCACTATATCCATACCCAGCCATGGTCGCCTACAGTTGGAAAAGGGAGAGGAATCAGACTTGTCTACAACGACAAAGTTCAACTAGACATACCGTGACAATAGTAAACAAGATCAGAGTCGAATCCCTGGCCGCCCCAGCAAAGTCTGCCATTCTGGTGGGCCAAGATTCTGATTCTGGCGTGACATGCGTCGACGACGGTGTCATTCCAGCATATTCTTGGCCTGTTTCATGCTGCAAAGGTATAGGTTGTCCTGCCTCTGTCATTTCTGGCTGGAAACCTGGTGGTGCTGAAGACGGCGTGTAGGCTCGATCTGTGCCCCATCGACGTGCTGAGAGACGTTCCCACAGCGGTGCTAGGCGTGGTCGTGTTGAGTTGAATGAAAAGGGGTCAACAAATGAGTCGTACCGAAGAGGAGGATGACGACGAATAAAATGAATGGAATGTAGGTTGCGACCCACCCGGCTGGTTGTGTGATGATGTTAGAGCTAGGGTTTTTGGGTGCAACTGGCCACGACAAGCTATGTTTTGATTTTTGATTTGCCGACAATGCGCTTTCCACAAATGGCATGTGGTGTACTCATTCTATCAATCCAGGTCGTCATGCAAAGAGCCTAACATACATTCAGTCAACCCACTATAATGATTCCACTGTCAGCACCAACAGCATCACACTTGATACCCAGAAACGTACTTGATAAAGCGGCGAGGTGATCCTGCTCCAGTTATTGCTCCTCCACTATTGCAAAGACAGTTTCTGACGTTAGCGGAAGCCTATCCTGGCAACGTACGCAAACCGGTCGTTCATATTGTTCCTTGCGTACCATGGCGGATAACATATATCAGCTTGTGACGGATGGAATAGGGATGGTCCTGTGACTGGTGTATTACTCATTTTGATCTGTTGCTTCGTTGTATGTAAGGTTTTGGCGATTGCGTCCAATGTTTTGAAGGGGTGACGTGGGAGGCCGAAACAATGTGGCACAGGGGCATATGATAACGCGTGTATAAATCAGAGGGACGTGTTTAATAGTTAGGACATTCAGATGTCCACTATGTTGTGGGACTGAAAATGCCATGGAGGACGACTTGAGTCATGCCTCTATTTGTCCAAGAAGCACAAAGGTAGAAATTGATCTAGCATTTCCCTATGTATGTCGGCAACTCCAGAAGGCCAGATGCGTGATAGCATGCATTCTTAAGCAACCTTTCACATCAAGCATCGTTCGTGTCATTTGACGCATTCACACACATCACGCGAACTTTAAAACTGATCACCACACTCAAGACAGACTTTCAGTAATCAAAAATCGTCAACTGCACATTTAACTGATTGCTGGTATACGCAACTTTCGCACAAAATATCATCATCATGTCGACGCCAGGACAATTGCCCCCACCAACTGCCGGAGGAGGCGGGACTGTAGGCGCTGCTCAGTTCGAGCCATACATTGAGTCGTTGTGGGTTACTGTCTTCATCTTCTTTATTCTTTGGGTTGGTACGTAAGAGCGATCGTTACGGACGCAAGTGCTCAAAACAGGCGTACGCTCCATAGTTGGACTATTCATTGCACCTCTACTTCAAAAGTTCTCCAAGCAACGTGGTGGGGGTGGAGGGGACGGAATGGTATGTATACGAAAGTATAGATGTTTTGATCCGCTTGTTGTGTGTTGGTATTGCCTAACGAGTTTCTGTTACACTAGGGAGCGCGAGCGGCAAATTTTACTCGGGGTGCTCGTGACGGTTTACTCATTCTCTTGGTTCTTACTCTTGTCACGATGGCTGGTCATGGTCCCTCGGGAGTAAGTGTGTTGTATGATTTTTGAACTAGCAAGTTGTTGACATTGCCATATGTCAATTAGGGTGTGATTGCCATCCAATGGGTGCTTTTAGGACTGCTTCTTGTGTGGTGCTGTCTGCAAGGTATTTACGCCCTCCTGCCTTTACCTTGTTATGTGTTTATGCGAACTCCAAAAACTCGTCAGCCGCACATGAAATACCTTGGTTTACGCTTCCATTGGTTGCTTTGCCTATTGCTGTATTGGCTATCATCAACTACGCTTTGGCTTTCAGGTTTGTCGTTCTGACTCTGACCAGTCGGACACGGACTAATGCATCGCAAAACAATAGAGGAGCACCGTCTTACTACTAAATGAGTTGAGTTTTGTATACACTATCTTGGCAAAAGTATGATTATGTAAAGTACACATCGGTTGCGACTTTTGGGGTTTTTCTATTTTGCAATGTTCTTTAACTGCAGACAAGTCTTGAAACACGAAGCAAGTGTACAAATCCGATTCGTGACTATTTAAACAAACAATACGCAAGCGAGTAGCTCCAGGCTCTTGAATCCTCGGCCTCCTCAGGGGGCGCCGCATGTGGTGTCCCACATGTAACTAGGTCAACGAGTTGTAAGGTCGCCTTCATACCCCTTACGAAAAGCAAAATTACTCACCCAGGAGGACAAAGAGCAGGAGTAAGATTATCGCCTAAAGTATACAGATTGGGCATACTTGTCTGTCCAGGAGCAACGGTGTGAACACCTGCAGAATTTACCTCGGTTCCTTTAGGTGGGACATGTGTCAGGGTAGTTTTGGATGGAGCTGTTGTCTCTCCTTTGAGCTTTTCAATTATAGAGGATGTTGCTGTAGGCCGTTGCGTCGAGCCAATAGCACTTCTAGCCCCCCCAAGTGGAATAGTCAATGCCGTTTTCTCCCATGGCTTGCCCAATCCACCACTCATAATGATGGCAGACACCGTCAGGTCCCCTTTTGTTCCAACGGGCGGTGTAAATGTTATAGATAGAGTTGTCTCAGTATTTGCCTTGGAGTGTGTGATTGATAGCCCTTCGCCTCCGTCGTTACCAGCTGTACATTGCGCAAAGCTCCCGGTTTTAGGGACATCGACTTTCATGTATTTCAGTTGCGCATCGTGGACACCTATATTGTAGAAAGGAATCAATAACTGAGAGGAGCATGTAGCATATGGCTGATGCTGACGATTTGTTGAATATCGACAAAATGAGAAAACATTCGTCTCCACAAGCTTTCCGACGATTTTGCAAACCAAGCTACACACCTAATAGCAAACCAGCAATAGCACCACCGGACAGCGTCAAAGTAACGGGTGAGCCAGGGGTATATGAGATAGCATTTGACGCAATTGTATAAGTTCCGAGATCAGAGGCTGCTCCATGGACTTTTGTCAGTACTAGTTGTGTGGCGAAAAGTGAGCGAGTGCTCTACAACGATACCTTGAATGTTTATGTAGTAACACAGTCCTTACTTGCAGGTGGCTTCTCTGGATCACAAAAGGGGGCACCAGATGGCTTTGCTCGTACGTGGGACGCCAAGAAAGCGACGAGTATCCAGATACAGAAACAATGCAATGTTGTTGACATGACGCAAGGTGAGAATTGCTGAATTGATACCCCCTTGGTAACAGAGCTTTTCCAGTTGCCGACAAGTTATTTGTTGTTGTGACTGTTGAACGAGCTACAACCTGCCAGTTATGGCGCAAAGGATTGTATACCCAAGAAGTTGTGCTGCGGCATTGAGCAGCTCCAGCTTCTACTCACTGTAATGAGTTGTCCTCACCTTGAAACGACATGTACGCAAATGTGAAATAGGCTGATAAACCAAATATAATAGAATAGGTATTGCGAAACATGCTCCAACTGTAAGGACCTTGCGTCGGTGCCTTTTTATCACAACCGACATGAACGCCCAACCCCAATTCAACTAGGTATGTGGCAGAGACTACAATGCGGCCAGAAACATTCTGTACTGCCTCCTTTGCCGAGCGCCCTCGTCCCTTCAAGCGCGGCACCAACACAGAGTCGGATTAACCACGACTCTCAATTCTTCAAGGTGAGCAACCCACGTCGAGAGCATCTAGTTTATTTGCAACTGCGAGAGACTAATCAGCAATATCACAACATGTATCAGAGATGATGGATCTTTAGCTGAAAAACCTGTCAATTTGTTGCCCCGGTATCGCAGGAACGCGCCAAACGCGATGAGAAGCTTTTCATTTGCTATCGATTGCTATACCTCAGGTGTTATACGTAGATATCGTCAATGACATGCCACGTGCCTCAGCGTGTGCAAATATAAAAGAGTTCGACGACGACAAGTATAAAGAGCCAAAGGAGGTGATTTATTTTGTATATGTTGTAATTGTATAGATAGAAAAAGCCAAAAACGTAAGTACAATTTTGGAGGTTGTAAATCAGTTGCACTAGAATTTCTAACGCGTATCTTCAAACCATAAAATCTTCCATAGAATTATCCATAGTTTTTTCATCCATGAATTCTTCAGTCCTGATGTCGTGGAAGTGGTGGAAGTGATGAAAGCTTTGTTAATGGGAGAAATCGGCGTCTTTAAGCAGTTTTTGTCGATCTGACGACCAACGCTGTCATTTTCTCCTATTAATTAGATTGTACCATCAACCCCCATGGGTACCAAATACTTCTGGAACTACTAGACGTCGCCCAATCTCATCAAAGTAAAGCTAGGGTCGGTTCGACACCACCAGCGAACCATCACCTAACGATCGTAAGGTGGAAGGTCCCATGAACCTACCCAACATCTTCAGCAACAAATCCTTACGGTCGACTCACCAGGGTGCCAGGGTGATAGCATTAGATCTCGGAGCTACCTATATTTCAGGTGAAGTGGCCTTCGAGCAAAAGTCGAAGGACTCGCTAGGCGGCTTGAAAAGCGGAGAAAAATTGAGCAACGTAAGTGAATTCAATTCCATGGATGCTGTTTGGGTGCTAACACTGTATCGTTTACAATCCTAGGGGTCAGCCTTAGTTATATATCGATAATGTCGGGGTCGGAGATTACCTCCGCTGAGCGATTACCTCGCCACACGTCAAATCTATAGCGTCATATGCCCGACTTCAGCAGATCTCCGACGATGAGCGGACGAGTCGCTAGGCCGGAATCGGGCAGTCACCTATTTAACCGCATGTTTTCTTCTTAATCAGTAAAACATCATTCCTCATACATCCATCTATACGTGCATATACAACAAGCCTGATGCTTATAATATATATCCTGTGTTGTGTCATGTTGTGATCATTGTATAATGTTCTGTGTTGAGATGCCGAGGTCAGCTTTGCTGAGCAACCCTCACTCATCTTCTCGTTTCATTCCATGTGTTGTAGAAACATAAATAACTCGATCAGAGATCAATACAAGGAGTGTACCAACCTATCCAGCTCATAGAGCAAACCAACATTCTGTATCCCGAATGCATCTATATATGCTCGTCCTTTGTGCTCCCATGATATTAATGAATGAATTACCGTGTACTAACTCAATCGTGCCATCACTACAATATATTTGATAAGTCAGAAGTAACACCAGTGGGCGGCCGAGAATGAACTGCGGTTATTTCATGCTGCTATCTGCGAGTCGCGTGTTTCCGGCGCGTCGTCACAAGGTCACATGGGAAAGAATTTATCCCCTCGCGCTTCCCATTGAAATCCCTTCCCAGGGCGTCCATACAAGTACCATCCCAGCTAGTCATGTTCACCTCACGTCCACCATCTGCATCATCATCATCGACGCAGGCGCCTGTGACTGTGCCAGTGCCAGTGCCCATACAGGAAGTCCAAGCACCTGCAAATGAGGTGCCAAACGTGCCTCACCACTATCTGCTCAACGCCGAATCCTTCGCCGTATCCCATCTCGGCCGAATACCTCCTGCCGTACTCTCTCTCATCGAATCATGTCGTAAGTCAAGTTCATCAACCACCAAATCAGGGGAGTCCGCTGATCCATCATCGTAGCCCCCCATGTCATAACTGCTACCATCGACCACAAGACGGGCTTCCAGGCTGTTGCCTTGCGTGATCAGTGCATTGTCTTTGGCCTGCCAGTTGAGTGCTGTAATCTACCCCTTGTTCGCTTCCTGTCACTTAGTCCAAAGTACTCTCTATACAGAAAACCCCAAATACGACATACAATCTGCCACTACCACCACAAAGCGCTTCAATGTTTCTTGCAATTCTTCCCAACGACAGCAGACGAGAAATAGGTCTTTTAGCTGCCGATGCAAAAGGTCGTCTGCGATATTGGGATAATGTAGCATTCCCAGCAGACTATTCCGATGGACAAATTTCCTTGGCCATGGGTGAATATGGAACTCGTTTGACACTGTGTGATGTACGTACGACTCATGACTCGCTTTCCTGCTTGTTCTCAAGTCGCTAATAATAGCCCATTGGTCCTCTGTATGGAACGAGCAAAGGATTCTTGTCAAAGATACTTATACTTAAATCTGCTAATGCCAAACCATCGGTCGCTACACGACCTGTTGCGAGCCCACTAGGTTTTATGACTCAAATGTTGCGATTCACAGGAATAGGAACAAACCAACCTGTTCCTGGGGCTATGCCCGGCTACGCAACTTTGGCCGTAGCTGATTCTATGCGTAAAAGTGTCGTATCCATTGCACCCGCCGTTAGAACCGACGGTAGAGCAAGGAGGTATCCGAGCCTTCTTACGCCAACTTCCAATTGCAAAGACCTAATCGTCATTTAATTTTGCATTAGAGATACATACGTTCTAACAAAAAGCACGGTTCAAAAATGGACTATATCGAGAGAAGCTGATGATGAAATGCATTGGGAACATGAGCTTCTATCTGAAATCTTCACCAGTATTGCAGGAGATGTCTCAAATGCTGCAATTATGTCTGCAGACTTGCTTGAGCTTGAATGCTTGAAGTGCGTATCGGTCAATCCTGATCCGTTTCTGTATTTTCAAACTCACAGAGCGGCCACGTAGGAGTGGAAATTTGATTATACTAGTTTCATGTCAGACAAAAGAATCTCGTGTTGTGTTATTGGTGTTGGTCGGCGTCACGCCAGAACGCCTCAAAATCCATGAAAAGTACCTTTTGAACAATGTCCCTGCTGGTCCCGTATGTTATGCAAGAGCCAGTCTTGCTGCTGGTGCCGCTTACCCCTTCTTCTCATTGACACTCACTCATTTAGTTCCAAGCGCGCCCAAAACTGGTCGTGTCTAATGGAGGCCCTGGTGTATTCGTTGTTTTTCACAATACTGTTATAGCTACTGTCGTGTACGAGAGTAAGCTGTCGTTTCTCGCCCTGCCCGAGTATTGCTCGCTTCGTAACCGAGAAAAGTGCCTTCATCTAGATGTGAAGTTTCAAGAATTCGTCCGGCTACGTAATCCCGATGTAGATCGAATACTCGCCGTTGGATTTGATGCTGCGACACCATCATCTTCATCATCCAATATGAGAGATACTGAAAGTATCAGTCACCTTACTTGCATGTGTGCCGACTCTGCCATCCTATCAGTCGAGATGCATACTAGTAGGATTATAGGTATAGCTCGTGATTCAGGACCGCACGCGGGGTAAGTGAAATCATCCGTGCGTGACCCTTTTTTGCCTTGTTTCACTAGAACTCTGATATCAATGCAGTGAAATACTTCACGTTGACCAGGCCCGGATGACTGAAAGGCTGCGAGCAAGGTTGGAACAAGCATTATTTTTCGGTGGTGACAATGTACGTTGTAACCCTCAGAGCGCAATTGGCCTCGAATAATCTACTAATGAACCTTCAACCACTACGCACCTTAGGAAACACACAATCCAATTGCTTACGTCGATTTGGATGAGGCTGCGGGAAGTGTGGAACAAGCCGCAGTTGCAATCAGTCGATCGATACTAGATGGAAGTGAGTCAGGAAGCGTCGGATAGAGTTCAATGTCCCCCACGTCTGTTCACACAATTGTACCACAGCCGGCAGATACATACCTCATGTTTTGACTGAACTTCGAACTCAGCTGGCTGAAAGGCTGAGTAAAATAGAGAAGCTCATCAATCTTATAAATACGAATGGTGCTCTAGACCAGGTAAGTAGGACACAAAAACAGTAATAGGTTGAGTAAACAGTTTGACTTATCGCAGCGCTGTAGATCTCGCAAAAAGGTCGTCATCAGCTGTCATTTGATGCTGAAAAGGTTGCAGCATCCATACATCTATATAACTTTCAAAACAAGTGCGTATAGTGTCGTCTCTGTCGACATAATCTATCTCATGAAGAAGTCTCAGTTTGGCTGCCGCGAAAACTAGTCTGGCCGATGCGTCGGGTCATCAGTATCAGCTTCTGATTCATGCTATGGAATCTGTCGTCAAGCAACGTGATTGGCGTGAAGAAAATGATTATCGCCGAGCATTTTACCGTCATGAAATGGGTAATTTGACAGACCTGTTGATCCAGCTACACAGCCAGCTCACCTCGGAGTTATCAACTGGGTTCAATTCTCGGCATGTTTGTAGCGTCTTGGAGGTCAACAACATTTTTCATGTAAGTCGCCAGACAGACCTCGTTGAGGCATCGCTATAACTCTTCAATTAGCTCATTTTAGCGAATGCTTCCGCATATCGGCAATCGCATATCCAGATTTATGGATTAGATTTGGAGCATCCCCCCATCGAATTGTGGACAGGTGTGTGCCTTGCTGAGGTGCTCGTAGCTCTTGTGTTGACGCTTTGCAATGCAGGCACGAACGACGTTCAAACGTTGTTACAAGCTCAATTTGAAGCAACTCTCAATGTCATTACGCAGTTGGAAAGATCCGGGCTACATACACATCCACAACCAACGACAATGATGTCATCAGGTGCTTCACCTTTGGCGAAGCTGAAGCGACAACTATGCAAATTGGCAGAAATGATCTATGGCGCTACGGCATCTCATAATGTATATTTAAATACGTAAGTATGTATTTTGGGAGGCATTCACTGCGGCATCGACTGATATTTCCATTACTACTACGAACAGACATCCTTCTGGTACACGACAGTCAGCCATGGAAATAGAGACTATTCCCCAAGTCCGAAAGAGCATTGTTTACGCGCTGTGTAAGGCTCTCGTCCAATTTTCTGTGAAAGGATTTTCACATGCGTCCTTCTCCTACTTTAGTTGAAATTGGATGCGCCGATGATGCGTATCAATTGAGCGAGAAATATCGCGACGTAGAAACTTTGTCAGATCTCTGTATACGACGTTCGGACGCTCAAACTCGTATTTCATACTACGTTGATACATTCGGGGTGGAATTCACCCAAGTTTTGTATCGTCTATACCTTAATGAAGGTAAAATGTTCAAGCCACATCGTCAGATGGAGAACGATTGACACATCGCGCATTTCAGGGATGGGGAACCAACTGCTCAATCAGGATCCACGCTATGATGAGTTTGTTAGCACCTTCCTCAACCAACAGAATGTTCCATGGTTGTCCTGGATCCAAGACGTCAAGACTCGAAAGTATGTTGATGCTGGTGCCAAACTGCAAAGTGTTGCTTTAGTAGAATCATCTTTGAGCAAGCAATCGGTAAGCATGTAGTGGTGATCCATGCGGTTGCGATTGGTCGTTGACCTGTTCCTACACTAGTTGTCTTTGAGTATGAGTTTCTTGTCATTGGTGTCAGATGCGCCTATTCCTAAAGAAGATGTCATAGCTGTGAATGCTCGTAAATCAGGTTGGGCCTGGAATTTAGTTGGGAACCGATATGAACGGTGCATTAACGACAGATTGGAATCTAGAGGTAAATGTGTTACTACGGTTGAATGCGATGTCTTTGTCCATAGCCTCCGATTTATCAGATGGAATTCCTCCTGCATCTCGACTATTTTTAGAGGAGTTGGACGGCCAAAGACCAACAATGGTGAAATTATACCAAAGGATTGTTCAGCATGTTGTCGCTGATGGTCCCATATGCTTTGATGATCTCGTGGATCTTTTGACCTTGACACCGGACGGTGACTTTGACGCTGCTATGAAGATGGCATTAGACATGTTTGTAGTAAGTTGAGTGAATGGGTTCAAATGCCTTTTTGCGAAACTTATCACGACGATGATAGGTACCTCGCTTAAGATCTCCCTCTATTATCAAGACAATTTGGAGGCGTGCCTGGATATCCGATCGGTAGGTATAGGCGAATTGGACACAAACTGGTGCATTGATGTTAACAGAGATCTTTACTATCTAGATGGCCAGGGTTCGTTGCATCTTTGGGTGCCATGTCAGAATCTGAAATGAGACGACAGTTGCGTCAATCGCACGCTTACGCAGTGCTCCAGTGCATCAAGGAACGAGGTACGAACGTCCTCCATACTGGAGCGCAGGGCAGCGGTTTTGCGAGGCTGACTGAATTGATAATAGGTAACGAGTTCGTGTCATGTGCCAAACCACCATCAGGAGTGCTTTATGAAGTAGGGGAAGGTAAAATTCAGTCAAGAAATGTTCGACTATCTGCTGAAGAGCAGGATGCGCTAGTTACAGACTATCTTAACGAGAACATGGTTTTAATTGATCTTATCTCCAATCACAAACTTGAGCAGATCTATGAAGAGGTTATAGCTATGTAGATGTAGTGTTTCTAATTCGTATATATAAATTACATATATTCAAGGCCATCTCGTATACCAATAACGTATGTAATGGTATACATAGTTCGAGAGTCAAAAGGGTTACTTCTTCTTGCCCTTTTTCTTTTCTCCTTTAGGCTTCTTGGCCTTGGCTTTGGCAGCAGCCTTTTTTTCCAAAATCTTTTTCCACCATCGTTGTATCCTTCGAGCGCATTGAATTTGTCGCATCAACAATTTCTTTTCATCATCAGCTTTTCTTTTTTCCTCTTCCATGGCATGTTCCAGCTCTTCGTACATTTGCACTAGCTGTTCGAATTTGTCAACGTTGGTTGCTCGTTCGTGTTTGATGCTTTCTATTGCGGAAGCCTTTGCTAATCGTCGAAAAAGGATGAGATGCAAGTGGCAGCGAAGAAAACGCGGGAGTCGGCATACATTCCGTATCTTGCTCGTATTTCACCATCCACTCCTCAACCTGCCGTTCAACTTCCTCCCTATGCGCAAACTCAGTGGGCACGGGCGCGACATCGCAGACGCCACGGTCGCACCGTACCTCTGCCGGGTCAAAAAGTCCATGATCTTATCATGTGCCAAGCCCTCCAACTCGATCTTCTTGATCCACACTCCGCGCTCCTCGACCAGCCTGTTCTCCGTGCTGACGCAGTGCATGCGGGCGGCCTCCTCATGCGCGACGGTCTCGCGGCGCACAAACTTCTGCTCCACGGCGGCCGACACGGCGGCCTCGGCCGCGGCGTCGCGGAGCTCCTGGGCGCGACGCACGCAGTCGGCGAGGGCATCGGCGAGCAGCGCCTGCTCGCGCGCGAGCAGCAGGCGGCGCGACGCGAGCGTGTGCGTCGCCGCGGTGTCCCTAACGTGGCGCGTTGGCGACGGCAAGACACAGTGCGATTGACACATGGAAGCCACGGATGTGTACCTCTCGAGCATGAGCTGCAGGGCATGGCGGCGTGCCGAGTCGGCGCGGACTGCGTCCGCGAGGCTTGTGAAGGTAGCCGTCTGGTGCATCTCCTGCGCCGCGGTGGCCAGCAGCCGTGCCGTCCCCGCGCGCTCCGCCGCCACGCGCGCCGCCCGGCCTAGGTTGCGTTGGGGTGCGGGGTGAGTGCGTGTGTGTGCGTGTGTGCGGGCCCGGCGTGCCTGTGCGTCGGCCATCCGCCGCGCCCGGCAGGTCGTCGAGCACCGAGAGCTGCGCTAGGGCGTCGTCAAGTATGGTGGAGAGACATAGCGCCTCTGCCGACGGGAGGCGTGCTGTTGCCATTGGTGTGGGTGTGGTTGCATGTGTGCTGGGCGGGCCGTCGAGATTCGTGTGCGTGTGGCACGTCCGCAGAGAAGAAGCGCGCCGACTGCGTTGCGCCCGGGACCGCACCCGTGTGTCTACGCGTACATCAAGTCTGCTATGATTCTGCTACCATCCTTATGCTTCCCTTCATGGCTAGTCATGACAATTGGATCTAGTTCATGTTCCCCCCCCCCCATACCGATTGCACGCTAAACGATCCTGTGCAATCCACTACACTCGAAGCTATGTACTGATTGCAACGTCATATATTTCCGAAACACTTCACACAGAACAACAAAAATCAAGCTACAGATTTCCCAGAAGTTTAAAAATGCCGACAAGTCTCAAACACGTGTCAAAGATACCAGTGGCCGCTTGCGTTTCCCAGCGGCGCATGGCCGTATCTTGACTCAGTTGCCCAGCTTGGCCTTGAACTCAGCTAGGTGTTGGAGATGTTAACATCAAGGCCTGCAACCAACAATTAAGCACAAATGAAATACCAATTGCAGCGTCAATCTTGTCCTTGATGCTAGCATTGGCATTTTTTTGGTCCTTCGCATTTTTGTTTCCATCGTTGTTTTTCTCTAAAATTGGTATCAACGAGTCAATTAAAAATGCTCATGTCTCATAGACGTGAACACTGACTGTTCGCGGCTCCAGTTGGCTGGGGTTTAGCAGGATTAGCAGCCTTGGTAGCTTTAGCAGCCTTGGTGGCTTTAGCATTGCCGTTGTTGTTGTTTTTACCAGCACAAGGGGATCCCTGAGGCTTCGTGGCGGCTTTTGTAGCAGTTGCCCCAACGCCAGCAGGAGCTCCAGCAGGTTTTGTAGCAGTTGCCCCA
>QEAN01000035.1:0-13321 GCA_006535955.1 Synchytrium endobioticum | reverse complement strand
ATAGACGCTGACGTCAGTTCCGTTGGTTGATATCATCCTAGGGGACGATGCTAGTGAGCCATGGTAAGCATGCATGCACCATGAACCATTCAACTCACCCGTCAAAGACCATACCCCCACGTGATCGGAAAGCCTTGCCATTCAGCCTAAAGACTCGTTCCCAAAGCTCCGACTTGTCGGCAACGCTTTCGGCTGCAGCACGTGTGATTTGTAATATGTGCTTATAAAGGATGGTTGTGTCGATGCGTTGGTGCGACTGCGCCAGGGAGCTGCGGAGGAGAATGGCTTGAAACTGGGGGTAGTCATGGTACTCGTAGAGGCGTGACAGCCTACAATACGCCGGGAAAAAGATCATTGCGTCAACGGTGACGAGGTAGGCCACGGGTTCTGCATCAGCACCAACGGCAACGGGCGGCAGAATGGTCAGGATATCTGTAAGCCACGATTAATCAGTATTGGTTATCCATCGAATAAACCATCAGCAGGACTCACCATTTAGAAGCTCTTGCTCCAAGTCACTTAGGCTCGCATATTCTTCCTCGGTTGGCACGTCTTCAGAGAGACACAAGCCCTTGATCCAACTTAGTCGAGCGAAGTACGCATTGCGAGCACCCGACCCCTTGGGCAGGCGTTGCATGTTTCCTTTCTTGTCCATGCGAAGGTTGAGGTATTTCAAAAGCATCTAGGACACAATGCGAATGTTAATACGCTGTTGCTATATGTATCAAAAACGCTAAATCTACAAAAACCATCATTAAAAACTACCAAATGCTACGACATACGTCCAAACTAATCTACACACAAAATTACTACTGTCAAGGTTGAGAGCACCAACTATGTGGATGATACACCGAAAGTGAATGACTGTTCGTACCGGCTATCACAATAATAGTCCATGGTGATGGTGTTGTTGTTGGTGGTTGGTGGGTGAGGGGACACGGTACAGCATTGTAGAGATGAATCTAAATAGATGTAGGACTACCAGAAGTGAAGCTTACTATGACTACGTTAGACTACCACACCAGACACGCCAATGCTACTACAAGTACTACTACCTTCCAGTTCTGCCCGCTTTGTGAGTATCCTGGCGGCCAGCTCTTTATTGACCATGGCGCCAGGGGTTTTCGCGTTGCGGCGAATGAAATTGAGCACTAGCATCCGTTAAGAGAAGCTGGTGAGTCATTGAGTTTGAACAGGCGTGACGTGTCACCGATCTCCGAGTAGTCATACCTCTATGGCGGCAGAGTGGACAAACGCCTTTACAATAGGCGGACTCCATCATTTGCTGGAGGCACCCATAGCAAATGGAGTGCCTGCAACCTATAGACGTTGGAACATGTGCATATGAGTTAACATCATTGAAGGGATTGACGGCCAGAATGCAGGAAAAATAGTGTATAATGTTTTTGATGTTGCCACTGTTTATTGATTTGATCTTCATTCCTCCTTTCCACGCAGTCATTATCGACAGGAAAAGGACATTGCAAACCCCAAGTTGATGTTGATCATCATCCGCGGTGTCCATCAATAATTTGATTCACAAGACCTCAATTGACGCTTACCGAAAGTGACTGGATCCGCCAGCCACTCAAAGCACACCGGGCATCTGTATTCTGGATCTGTAGGTCATTGTTAGTTATTGCACCTAGAATGCGGTGCCTGACCCGCAGAACGAATGCGGTGAGGCAACAACTCCCTTACCAATGCAGTCATCATTTTTATCTGCTCGATCATGCTCTGCCGCCATGCTTCCCGGATGCTTTATGCACTTGAAGATGTGTTGAGCCCTTGTGGACTGCGCTTCCTCCAACATTCACGGTCATGATACTCGACATGAAAGATAGATAAGATGTGATCAGCGATAGATCTAGTAGATTCCAGAGGGTTTGAACGCGATAAGTAATCTCGACGGCCGGAACTTGACTTCAGAGAGGACGTGTTACGCTTCATCACCCTTGGTGTTGTCAAGAATGAAATGGAACGGAATAGAAATTCCAAATATCGGCCATTCCAAGTAGGGTGGCCCGGGAATGTCCACTTGTTCCACTTGTTCCCATTCATTGCAGACGCGTCCTGCCCATACAGGATGCCGGGAGATGCGGCAAGGTTGCGTAACTGAACGCACCCAGACGACACAGTAGATGGCGAAACAGTAGTAGACGAAACGACCTCACCGTACGGCTTCATTTACCGCAGGAGATATGGAGGTTTCGTGTGATACACAGTTCAAAGCACCCTTTGCTGAGACACCGTGCGTTCCAGGTTATTGGGTACATTAATTAATTTCGCGTTTTACACATTCAGCAACGACGAGATGAGGAATATGCCAAGGCGATTAATGTAAATGAAGACTCGGATTGTGTCTGGGAGCGAATGCGACAGGAGGTCTATTATATCCAAATTATAGGCTGATTCTAATCAGTACACCGATGTATAAGGAACCACTGGGCGTCGCGTTCTTGAAACGACACTCTCCAAAACTGTTGCAGTATAGTGGTGTTTGGACCTATGTTTCCACTGGTGATTGACAATAGTTAGGAGCTAGATGAGATGAGAGGATGTTAGGACCTCAAGAGATATATCAAGGCCACTTTTCTGCCTCTCTTTCCTTCTCATCATTACAACAAGCAACTAAGTGCTGTGTACTGATCGAGAAGTTGACACTATCTTTCTCTACAAAAACACCGGCTCTCATACCCCGTGCGGATAACAAGTGATCTCCAGGTGCTTTGGAAATGGTCTACTCAACGTCAGGGGATTGCATCTGAGTCTTCTTCGAATCTGGGCAACGCCACCCGCTATTTTCGCCACATCGTAAGTAGATGGGATGAGATTTGGAAGGGACCTAAATCTTTTACATGCATATACTAACAGCATTGGGTACAATCGTCGCAGGCGCGATACAAAGTTCGGCCAACGTTCCGGGATCATCTGCACAAACCGGAACCCCCCCCCCCCAAAGATGACAACTATACCGACGCCGCCACGTAGTGAATTCGCTACTTTATCGAATGCTATAGACGTTCCCAACCCAACCCCATCACGCTCAGGTACATCAACATCATATGTAGGTGCCATGCTACCAGTGGGTGGCTTAGTGCTGAGTGATGGGTTGGCATGCTGCCATATACGCATCAACTAGCAAGATGATAACCTATTCATACTTAGATGGATACTGGTATAGAGGTCAGTAGTACTGTAGGCGTAGCGCCATCCATCACTCCAGCAACCCTCGTCATTATCAACGAAGACAGTATCAAGATCCCGGTGCCGAGATATGGCATCTCTGCCCTTCAATGCGACACTTCCCTCTTGGACTTTTTCTATCATTCGCAGATATACGGGAAGGATGAACCTAATAAGCTTCTTTCGTGGAAGGAACATAGGGTGAATTGTGCGAGTTTGGAATTGGTTTTGTCTGAACCGCACTTGTTGAAGAATCGGCGCGAACTGAAAAAGAGAGCACTAGCGACAGCCGCGCCATATATAAGCGGCTATAATAATGAATCAGCTGAATTTGCTAGTGCTTGTTTTCCAAGAAATCCACCGTTTGAAATCATGGTCCTCTTGGGAATTAGCTGTGGGAGTGAGCTGCAATCTAAGATTGCAAGTGAATGTACATGGGAGGCGTCAGAACCACTTGCGCATGTAGTTGACAGTAATGGTCATGGGGGCAATGTCAATGGGGTGAATGCCGATGATCGTACTAAACATCGCAGACCATCGATACCAGTCGAGCAACGAGCATCTCCTTCTGTCAGTCATCGCAATAATGTATATTCATCAACGTTGGAACGGTCTCGGTTGTCTCATCCCTTATTACCCCCATCATCACAACCACATGTGCACTCGTATGACCCATTCCTGAATGGATCTACTCAGAGCAGCACTAGTTATAACGGAGTTCCGCCTTCCAATATTCCACAACCTTTACATCATCAATTGAATTATCTGAATCGCCATGTTTACAACGCTAGGGTATCGGCCAAACAGCAGGCCACAGCACCAACTACATCCCTACCTCATCAGCGAAGCGCTCAGAACGGTGTTGCTGGACCTAGTTCACCCGATGCCCAGACACTGTTACCACCAGGCCATACCGAACGAGTAGCATCTGCCATACAGCAAGCACCGCCAGTTGCTGCGGCATCTCCATTATCAAGACCTGCACGACCGCCTGCTATTCAAATGCATCAGTATCAACCGTATCCGGTAGTACCTCCATCACCAACTGATAAAAACAGGAATGTCATATCCACACCTAGGACTAGAAGAGGTAGTGCATCAACAAAGGACGCCACATCTCCCTCCAGTACTCAAGATGATCACAGTAATAGTAACGACTCGGACGAATCAAGCAACGACGGTGGTGATACGAAGCGCAAACACGTTTGCACCGTACCTGGATGTGGGAAGACATTCACGAGGAAATACAATTTGATGTCTCACCAGAGAGCGCATTCCAATGAGTAAGGGCCTCATTTCATTTCGTATTTTACTTGTGTGCAATGCGGCACCGAAACTCACATGGGTCAATGCTGCAGCCGGCCATTCCAATGCCATCACTGCGCATCGTCGTTTTCCCGGACTCATGATTTACGACGTCATATCAGATCGTTGCATACTGGGCAGCGACCGCATACATGTCCGCACTGTCCTCTCGCATTCGCGAGGTCAGATGCACTGAAGAGACACTTGAAGCTGGTGGTTGAGAAGGGCGGAGCCGTCCCTGATACTCACAGTAGTGAGAATGTATCGAACCTGTCTCTGCGTCGCGCCGAGTTGGAGAGGATGGTTCTTAATGCGGGAAGTAATACAGATGAGAGGGTTGATAGTGATAACAGTAGTCCCATTAAGGCTTCAAAGGAGGAAGAAGAAGATGCCATTGGTGGTGCACCGCCGCGGGTCGCAAACCGAGACATGCACAAAGATCAATATGATAAAAGCAGCGTTAAGGAGGAAGACGAAGAGTCATAAGATCTGCATAAACTGGAGTAGCCATATTGCTGAAAGTTTGCAGGCTATGCGGTGTTGCTGGATACCGTTGGAGTTTCAGAAGGGCGAGCTGTACGAACATTACAGCAAAGAATGCTGTAGCAATCAGCAAAGCAATAAATTTTTTGGTATTTAATGTGTAGTTCCGTGACCGGTTTTGTCGAGGGTTTTCGATTCCCACCATTTTGATAATCGTGGCACTACCTCAGGAAAAGCACCCGCACCGAAATAGCAACACTCCAACCGGAACGATGGACTGGTCCAACGCCGACTATGAATCATTCAAGTATGTTTCATCAGATGTAGTCACCATCAGGCAGGATTAGGCAGGATCAAGCAGGAACGCAAACCTATACACCATTGAAGCATTTACCCGAGCACGTACGTATAGACCTAACATGACGACAGAGCAGGCTATGGAATGGTTCACTGCCAAACTGGCTCGGACACCGGAAGCAGTTGATATATACCAATTTGGCAAGGGTTTCTTTGAATTGGGTGCGTACTCTCGAGCTCAGTGCTGTCTGCAGGCATATGTGAGTACCTTGTCATGCGAGCATTGTTGGTCATTGAGTCGCGAACGCGGTGCTGAGTGACGCCACGATAGTTGACACTGCCACATCCATCGCCACAAGCACGGCACTTGCTGGGATACTGCTATCTGAACTTGAACGAGCAGGAACGGGCACTACGTGAATTCAAGTTGTGTGTCAAGGAAGGCTTTCACGAAGATTGGCAATTGGTTGTGGAGCTGTTGGTCGAGATTGCTGAAATGAAGCAGCAGGAGGTCATAAGGGATCGTCATGTTGACCAGTTCTGATTTGCACTTTGGAAGAGCGCTACATCATGATAAGATACGATATAGGATGGGAGCAGATAACAAAACAAGGTGTATATTGCGAACCCACGGATTTACAAAGCGAGACACAACCAGCGGAGATAATAACGATACTAAACACCTTTTTCACTATTTCGCTGCTACGGGAGCACCTGGTGCTGGCTTGCTCGCATCCTATGTTGCATCAACAATGTGTTAAAGTCCATTTCTTTCCTGTGACGGAGTCATGTACCTTGGCAGCAGGTCGGAATCGTTGTGGGGGAGTACGATCCCTTCTACCTTCTCGCGATCGTACTCTGACAACGTGAGAGTGGATGGCACTGTCGGTGGACGTGATTTAATTATGACGGGCAGGTGAATCGCGAGGGAGGGGCGTCTTACCAACTGATACAGTAGAGGAGCTTGACGTACAGCTTGGGTAGAGCGTATTCCTCATCTACATGGGGGGCCTATGGTCTGAACACACATTGACGAGCACCAACTATTCGGGGTGTGCAGTACGCAGCAAACATACCATACACAGTGGCCATTCTCATATCATTGACAGCAGCGGGCTCGACCATGTTACGGATGGTGAATCGTTTGATGGCCTTGTCCTTTGGCACGCATCGCGCGCAGTTTGAGCAACGGACAGCAACAGTATGGCCTCGGCCGTGCTTTGATCGACCGTTGTTTCTTCTCTTCTTTGTCTATTATGTTATGGAGTTATGAAGGAGGGGTTGACGTTTGGAGAGGGGGGGGGGGGGTTTCTGACGTTGCGATTGAGAATGCGGTGGTGAATATATCTGTGCTCGTGGTGCTGGTATGCGGCAGATGGCTCGAGTGCTCGCCTTGCTGGGAGGGGTACGTGACAAGACGTCCGGTCAATGAACCCATGTCATCCCATCCATCCATCGTGATTCATTACTCAAACATGGCGTTGACGGATATGCAGACGTACTGCAGGCAGCTGTATGTGCGCAAGGGACGGGCTATGTACTTACCATGTTGGCTTGGTGGGGTGATTTGGATGTGGGGTTGCGATGTTTGGCCTCGAGGAGCACGAGGAGCACGAGGAGGGCGGAGGGGATGCGGGGGAGAGCGAGGTCGCAAACGTCAAAGTGATGGCTGCAGGCAATGGACCGACATGATTTACGTACCAGCAGCGACAACCACGCCGCTCCGGACCGAGTGTCACGTCCCCGAGGCCGCTTGTCGCTTCACGGCACGGCGCGGCACCATCCGTGCTCATAGCTGCCCCGGGGATCACCGCGTGTTGACAGCGTCTGTCACTAGAGAGCGCGACGTCGCCCCGGTCAACTGCAGCAATGCCTTCTACTTGCTAGTTATGCCAGCCGAGTCCTAGGTGCGATCTGAACCATCCGCTGATAACCCGTTTCTCAACAGACCAGCCTCGCCAGCCTTTCCTGCGAGATCAGCCTTGGATTGGGAACATACAGACCGGCGTCTTCTCACAGAGTAACAGCAAAAGGGCCTTTACCCTTGGTGCATCTGCTCTCCCCTCCCTCCTCCTCCCCCCTCCCCAACACGGCCTTTTTGATCACTGTAAATCTGCCATCTCCACTATAATGATGCCCAGCGCCGATATGCCTAGTGGACATAATGCCACTGTTGATGCTAGTTCCTCCTCTAGTAAGGCAAAGCCTTACCAGCCAATTCTGACCGCACCACACCGCCAACCAAACCTCAACCCCTTTGCTGCCGCGAACAATCCTGCCGTAATGAGCTCTTCCGTCGTTCCCACTTCTGTCTGCCCGCCATACTATCAATCTGCCGGTGGGACTAGCACTAGCGACAACATGGTCCCCTACACTACCGATCAAGTAAGCCACAATCGGATGTCTTCTGAGCAGTATACGCATCTTGTGATGGACCATCTAAGGGCCTTGCTGATCGAGAAACCCAATTTGTTTTCTGATCCGAGAAATTGCGTGCTTCAATTGAGCCAGCGAACGTGAGTTTCTGAGCATGGCCTGACTGTCTTTTATCAATTACTGATCACGCTTCATACAAACAGCAATCAGCCGATTGAAGCCATGAGTGCCTTTGTTGCGTACGCCATCTCATATATGGTGAGGAAGAAGCAAGAGGCCGATGCGCTCAGCGCTGCCAGGGCTCCTCCTGGCCTTCATCCGAGTGGCCTCCCGCCATATTGTCCGGCGGGAATCACAAGTACCGTCCCTCAATCACCAACCCATGTACCTGCCCCATCTGCTCAGCGCAGGCCGTCATCAGAGTCGGATCAAACCGCCTCCTCTGAAAACACCACCGCTGGCCAGTATCTCGCGGATGGCACCATTACCAGGTTGAGCAATGTTCAAGCAAATGTGTCGGCCGGTAACAAGGGTTCTGCGGAGGAGCAAGTGGTGGGTGATCAAGGTAAACCCGGTCCTGATACCCAACCGACTGAAGATCCTGGGAGCGTTCGTTGTCTTGGGAATACCAAAGTAATCTCCACGATACCAACCCAGCCGACCCATGCACAAACGGTACCCAACCATCCACTGGCTTCGCCCCACGGGAGGATCACACTACCAATGCAACCAATCCAACTGTCTTTGCCAGCATCAATTAATTTCATTCAAGCCCACATGGCAACATTGGAAGAGACGTTAAAGCATCTAAGACAGGAAGAAGATGACGCCGTGCAAAGAGTTATAGATAACCCTTTTGATTCAATCGATCCTGATCGACAGTTGTACGCCAGATCTTTGTTTGAGAAACGGCTACAGATAGCGTCTGAGTTACGGCGTCTGCGGATACCCGATGGTCAAAGTCTCGTCGTTAGTGGTAGCAGTAGCCAGACCCATTCATGTGGGTATCGCTGTAATGTTTCTTCTTCTGCTTTGAGCCTCGGTTTGACTTTACATACGTTTCCCGCTGACTTTTCGAAAATCCCAACCCTAGATGTCGAGAATAGGAAAAGGCAAGCCCCCTCCAACTTAGTAGACCTGAAGCGAATCAGGTCAGCAAATGATGCCGACGATGTAATATTAGTTGATACTGGAGCCAGTGTCAATCAACCAGAGTCCCTCACTTCTAAAGCGAGAGATCCGAACCGGAGTGTTGCTGCTCCTCCTCGTTTTGTTACGGGAAGAAAGTATAACAAAAGAACCGCCTCCTTGCCAGACGACGTAGTTGCAAAGTCATCATCATCCACACCACCGGCAGTTGATCCTCGACCTGCAAATGCTCCGCCGTCAGGGAACTTGCAGCCAGTACTCAATCCGGCATCGTTCACTAGACCACCTTCTGCGGTAGGTTCAGAGCAATCACTGCCCACCAGTTCTGCCTTGGCTATGAGCAAACAGAACAGTTTGAACAGTGCTAGTCCGCAGCGACTGACAAGCAACTCAGTGATCAACAAGAGCAATGAGTCAGCCAGGAGCCTTGGTTGCTCCACTAATAACCCTAATGATACAGAGGCAGTAAATATGACGCCCGGCATCGTCAATTCAGTCAACGGGTCAAGAGCAATTTTGACAGTGTCAGCGGACGGGGCTGCCCGTGTGATAAACAATGGTAGCATCAGTGGCAGCAATTGTGAGCAGGCCAAGACTGTAAATTCTACTCCGTTAACCTCTGCTAAGCCGTCTCCAACCAAGCCGATTGTCGATACCGCAGCCCAACGATCGCAGTCGCAACGAAAACGAGCACATGATGCATCGCCCCCTATCCCTACCATTGCGATCAAAAAGAAGACTCTCAATAAACAAAAGCAACGAAGCCTGTCATCGGCCAGTCCCGTAGCAACAAACGCACACATTGATCCGTTTGGATATAGTAACCCACATTTGGCCCAGGCTCTAGGTACGCCACGACGAACACCATCGACGGATCCAGAGATGCGCCAACATCGGCCAACGGTTGGTACTGTATTGTCAGTCAAGGGCGTACCACCACGAGCCCTACCTCTACACCGCACTCCTGATGCCTCTGCTCTACCGCAAACAACGCAACCAGCCTTGGAACCTATGCAAGGTCAGAAGCCTGCTGGATCACAAGCCTGCTTCGTGTGCTTGCAACGAAATATGACTGAAAGATGTAACGGTTCGAAACCATGCAATGTTTGCATTGAATCCAGCATTTTTAGCGCGGAAGGTTGTATCAATAATGTACAGTATCCTGATAAGCTAAAGGCCTTTGATAAACGATTTGAAGCTAGCGGTAGTAGAAATGATTGGGCAAGCAGCGGGGACCCAAGGGCTGTCAGTCAGTCGGCAAATACTGTCAAGCAAGAGTCGAAGGACTCGCTACGCGGTGTGAAAAACCGCGAAACAGTGACCTATGTAAGTGAAATCAATTCTATGATGCAGATTCCAAGATGCTGTTTGGTTGCTAACAGTGCAATGGACAATAGGGTTCGGCGAGCACAAGTAGCACAGAATTAGGACAGATAGGAACTCCGCCTAGTGACATTGAAAGCAGTGGTCGCGCTGGCGAACAGGGTCCATCACCAAATACAAAGGATGCTTCAGTGAATCCTATTGATGATAACAACAGTATTATAATGGCCCGACCAACGGTTTCGCATGCTGAAGACATACATATAACTACCAAAACACCACCAGCAGCATGTAAGGAAGAGAAGCCATAGTTCCGGCCCGCACATGAAGAGAAGGGCTCCAACTGGATTTCGAGACGTAAATGAACGGCGGAAGTAAAGTGAATGTAATTTTGGTTGAAGTATCTGTACATGACTGTGATTAATTTGTCTTGTAACATTGCGACACTTTTGTCAAGAGCAGTCTTGCTGGTAAATTCCAGTGCAACCTGCTCCAGCAACGCATGGCGTGTCAAATGGTGGACGCCCTCGCTGGGCTTGAAGGATGTTGCAGAAGGTGCAAGCGATGCCCATCGTGCTTGTGCCGGAGCCTTGGAAACCGACGACCAGAACCAACGAACTGATATTGACTGTCGACAGTAGGAAGACAATGGACACAGCCAAGCGCACGGCACCACCAAGGAGAAAGCCCGTCAATCGAGGGGCCTTCTCGCTCGAATCCGCTGACTTGATCAATGTGTCCCCTCAACAAGTGGACGAACCGCAGGCATCGCATCCAGCCGAACGAAATAGGTACTTATGGTATTCCGCAGTATTCTTCTTACTGTATACTGTGGCTTGCTGAGTGCCTTATCTGATCCCGCTTGCGCCCAACTACAACTCACATGACAAACCAACCCGATCCAAGGAACTCCTCAGATCAACCGCCAGTTCTGCCTCCAAGGAGGCGAACCGATTCCAACCCCGTCTCACCTCAGGCCATGATGGATGCTGCTTCTACGCACCACCCTGTCCAGCAACATCCAACACTTCCACACCAGCCATCCGCACCACTCAGAGCCTTGCCACCTACTCTTAGCGTCGCTATCAGTCACACTGTACCCCGTATTACTGAACCAAGGTACGTTCCTCGTATCCGCTCTCAAGTGGCACGACCACTGAAGCTGACAGGCGCGTTTTAGAGCAACGAATGGGAAAATTGCTGTGAACAGGTCTGATGAGAGGATTGGATGCCTGCAAGTATGTGAAAAGAATTGACGTCCCCTGATGCAAAGCAGCTGATGCTACGGTAGATAACGGTTGGCCTAATTCATGCACCGCTTGTAGAGGGAACGTGATGAGGGATTAGCTGAAGTCGCCAAACTCAGAGATATCATCAAAACTCAAGATCAAGAACACATGGCACAAATCATGAACTTCCAAGGTTGGTCCCGGTTTTGGTATTGTTGGCGCGATTTCGCACTGGACAGGTCATCATTCACTGTAGATCAGAAAGCCAAACTCCAAAATGAGCTGGAAGAAGTCAGAAAACTGAAAGAAGCCGAGTCACGACGGCTAATAGCCTCCAATGAAGCTCTGAAAAATCGCATCGAGTCATTGGAAGAGCAGTTGAGAGCCTACGGTATTCAACCAGGTGGGTTCGGTCGAACATATGTCATGACGAGGACATTATGCTCATTAGAATAGTCCACTAGCGAGCGAGGCATCAAGCAAAATTACTCGAGCGGCAAAATCATCAGAACCAAGCGCGACATCACAAACCCTCTCAACCGATTCAAATGGACAACCTATTGCCACATTTACTTCTGCTGACGTTGATAAGGACGTTGATATAGTAGACAGAGCGCGAGCTGAAGCATTAGGAATGTCCAAGGTTGTTGATGAGCATATATCCACTGTCACTGTATGTCGTCCATTTTGGGAGTGACATGCACCGATGCTGACGACACTCCAATATTAGAGCAAGATCCAACAAATAAAGGCGCAATTGGGACTTCCAACGATCACAGCTAATCCAAGCATCAAAGTATTAGCCGCTGCTGCCGAGGGAGACAGCGCCCTGGCCCCCGCCAAGCTCAAGATCAACACTACAAATTTCTTGAAGAGGAATACGACCATTGCTACCCCAACACCTACATCACGCTCTCAATCCGAAAGTGAAGCTACTTGGACTCGTTCGCCATCAACGGCTTGTACCACAGCTAAAGAGCAAGAACAACTGATAATGTCCACCCCACCTACATCTTCACACCCACTCACAACAGCCAATGAGAGCAGCAGCACCGATAAAGCGGCTGATGCAAAAATTACATCAATCGTGTCTCCTGTTGTGATGCCAAGTATCGAATTAATATCTCCCAGTAATAATGGCAACACAAGCTCAAGCACTATGAACTCAGACTTTGGGGAATTCGCATCTGTATTTGCTTTGATTGATAGTATATGATAATGGCGAATGTGGGCAGCGCCAAGAGACATTGTTTGTGTATATGCTGTCATGTATCGTTCATGTTCATAGATGTTACATTTCATTGGCCAGTGCAATCAAAAGTGATGTGAAAAACCGCTGTAACATGAGCCGATTTATATTTTGCTCGAATAGGTCGTCTCTCGTGCGACCCCCGCCTCGTTGATCGGAAAATTCGACACAGTACCCTAATCACAGTCACCAACACCAGGGACGCAAGTAAATTTTACGAGGCTGTACGCATAGTAGCATCAAAAGTAGCCAGCAGCACAACATCGAATATCTCCAGAAATGTACAAGGTCGAAATCTTACCCGTCGACATAAAAGAACAGCAAGTCATTGAGCGTCGTCGTCGAGCAGAAGAGGAACGAAAAGCTCGTATCTTTGCACCAAAGACACGTCAATTAGGCGTAAGTAGTTGATAATAGATGCCTGAAGGACTCATCGCTGATGCGAAAGGCTGCCATTATACATTAGATCGATGTTGACGCAATTGCTGCTCAAGTTGAAGACAAGAAGAAGACGGAGGATATAGAGCGACAGCGTATCGCCTCCTTTGGTGAGCATCGACACAGCAGATTCCCCCACTCGCTCTGACACACCGCATCCATCAGATCGAGCCGCCAAGGAAACCACCCACATTCTTGAAGCCCTTGACTCTGAGATCCAGGAACAGCGCCGTCTGACCCACAAGGCGCTCGTCGAGTACCGCGCGACGAGCCAGGCGCCCGAGAC
>QEAN01000034.1:59772-76008 GCA_006535955.1 Synchytrium endobioticum | reverse complement strand
TATATTCATATATTAACATCATACATCAAAGTTGTCTTTGACAGGGATGTTACTTGCGTAATCATTCCCCGATACAACAGCGAGGACGACAAGGTCATCAGCATTGAGTCGCATCTTCCTCAATGCGAGACACTTGTCCAGTACGTTGAAAACGTACTGCCTTCTATGGCGTGTCGGCCTGACCATTGTCTTGACATTCCTGTAGCAAAAAACGTCTGAATCCCAGAGACGACAATGTCCAGGTCTAATAGAGAAACGTCTTAGTATTCACGCGTTTGATAACTGAGAACAATTCCCACAAACACATCCAATAAAAACATGCTCCAAACAGACAAATTTCACTCACCAGTAGCTACCCGGCCAATGTATACATCAGCTTCACCGGGTGCCTTCTCGACCTTGAACTCTGCTTCCAGAGCGGCGGCTAGACCGGTCTTGACGTCGTCATTCACGAGGAACGCGCGACGTGTCAACCGATCTAACTTTTCATAAAAGGACTTTGGCATTCTTTTTTTGCCATCGTCAGCCGCCTGCTTCATGAAAGCAACTACCTTGTCCAACTCATCAACCACTTTGCCCCATTCCCGATGGCGCTTCATGCTGGTCTCTGACTTGGCAGAAGTGGGTGCACCGTCGATGACAAATACGGTGCCACCATCAGAGAAGATACGTTTTAGCTTCTGTATCAAATGGGTAAAGTTACAGGGTCAGGAGGGGTGACCGAGTTCTACACATCGAATAATCTCCGTGTAGAAGCAACCCGGGATGTCGACGTATATCCGGCCTTTGCGGCCCTCCCCGTCACACCTTTTGGAGCGGCATTGCCCGTGACTCCAAAGAACTGCTTGGAGTCAACCGACCCCAACTTTTCCTTGACGACATTAAGAGACGTCAAGTACTTCCAAAAGTATTTAATACCCATGTGAGCACCTTCTGTAGGGAAAATAAAATTATATAATTGTCGGTTATATAATTGTCAATTAATAGTCAAATAAGAGCGGGTTATTAATTGATGCGTAGTCTGAAGCTCGGGACCGACCCGTATGATTAATTAACAGAGGTGAGTGAGGTTCTACTCTATATTGCAACAATCATGGAATAGGTGAGTGATGGGAGTTAACATTGTGTATTGAAAAAGTTATGATCATGTTCAGTTGCTAATATAATGCAATAATGATGGAATAGATGACCTATATAGACAGAGAACTGGCATAAGTAGGCGCATCCTATATATCATATGTTCAGCGCGAGAGACGTGTCACGAACGTGGCAGCTGCTATGATGCGACCATCTGCATCATTAGCGCCTTTAGCTAAAGACCCTTTTAATAATCACGTGTAAACCCCTAGAGTATTTAAACCCAATTGCTGATGAGTAGAATGAGTTTTCCACATACAGCAATTGTGGTGATAGAATCAGAATTGTACTAAAAGAAGCCTACTTTAGGATTCTTACAAGACGCCTTCCGCCCAATCGAGACAGTCTACGTATGTGAATGTACAATGACTTGGTTTGAGTATCATCAATAAGGCACAGAGACATGCATCCCTCCATTGTTCAGAGTACCGAAAAATCAACAAAATGTCGGAATCTTTTCGCTCCCATCTCCTGGTGTCTACAAGGCTGGAGCCCCCACTTGAACGTCTTCCCATCCTTCCAAGCAGCAGGCCCCACAAATGCCTAAATACTTCTTTCCCAATAAATGCGACGATACGAGGTTTATGTCTCAATATCTTTGCTCTCAATAACCTTGCACCCTCGATCATTTCCTCTCAAGACAAGCCATTTGCGCCTGGTGTGCATCTCGCGACCAGATTAGTAAGGCCAAACTTGAAATCTTGGGGACACCGAGTGTCATCTAGGTATGTGATTTTTTGCCCTAGACCGAAACCAGATTCGGTCAGGCATGACCAGAAATGGTTTGTGGCGACGGCAAAGTGGTGGCCTTTCCTACAATAAATGCCAAGGATTATAGAGCTGCTGGGGTATGCGTCAACAAGGCATGGGCAAGTACTGTACGAGGCTGATGCAACACCGGGACTATAGCTAAAGCTCGAACAGGTGAGTTGCCTTCATTTCGGCTGCTCCAAAGCATCAAGGGTACACGTCCAAACCCTTCTGAATGCAATCATCTAATGCCGTCAGCTTGACCCAATCGATCTTTTCCTTTCCTTTCTTCCCAGGAGGCTTTGATGATTTGAAAATGACATGATGCATCAAAGTGAGGGGGTTATACCGTTAGTATATTAATGCTTAGGTTTTGATTATCTGCAGTTTAGGCTTTAACAACCACAAGGTCTATGCATGTCAACTCAAAGTTCAGGATTGGATCGTTCGAAAAGATGGTGGAAAGTTCGACAGAGCTAGATACAACGAGCATCCTGAAGAGTTTACAAGCGTCTTTCATGAAAAAGTGCGTAGATCCTTGGACCATCCACCAACCTCTTTGATCCCACGTTTGTGTTGAATGACAAAATGGAAGTAGAGACAAAAGAACGTCGACTCTTGTATCCTACGGAGATTCATCCGGATATAGTGCGATGGCACGTACTGTAGGGTTGCCTGCTGCCATTGGTGTTGAATTGATTCTCAACCGTAGGTGATAAAATGTAGCTTTCACTGTGGTGCGTGCATCTAAATTGGTTCGTATCCCTAGATACTATAACACGACGAGGCGTTGTTGTAACTATGAGTAGGGATATTTATGAACCTATTCTATACAGTTTGGAGCGTGAAAATGTGAAGTTCACAGAAAAGATTTGTGTAGATGGCTAAATCTTTCGTGTTAAGGAAAATTAAAAAGGATTGGCGCCTATAGCGTCGATTCTGTTGTCAAATTTATTTCTTTTGAAAAAGACTACTATATAGTATAAATACGGTGTATGATGAATGAAAGAGGCCAGCCCTCATTGAGTTTAATGAGGTTTGAATACAGAGTAACGGAGACGGGTAAGGGCACAATGAGCAACAAATCACGTGCGTTTGGCTTTTCTGTACTGTCTGTATACGTAACTATTGACTTTCATTTCTTGATACTCTAGTGCTGCTCATGCATTATGACGTTGATGGTGCAGCGGGCCAAAACTTGGCGTGTACTGGCGACGTAGCGGGGCCAAATACCCGACGAGTTAGTTCCTCTAATGCTTGTTTTGGATCAGATGGTACACTATGGGAATGATTTGGTTAGACGAAACATTTTCTGACCAAGTAACGCAAGCACCTGACTTACTTAACATTCAATCTACAATTGTAATGATCGCTACTAGAATCATGCTCAAAAAATCGATGCCCCCAGCCCACGCCCTTTTCGGCCCTTTCCTTACCTAACCTTCTCTGATTCTCTTCGATTGCACCCTTCTCATCAGTAGCAGCATTTAAATCCTTATTATGGATAGCCTTTGTAACATTCTGCCACAACTTACGAGATTCGTATTCTTCCTGATCTGATTCCGGAATTACGACCTTATGAGAAATTGGTTCAGAAGTGGCGTCAAAGAGGACATTGGTAGTTCCTTTTGTGGGCGATGACTTGTCGGCCGATGTTATGTGGATGGTGTCTGTCCATTTGCCGGATATGGTATACAGAGGTTCGTTGGTGGATTCCCGACGAATGCGACCTGTCACTCCGTTGTATGTGCCAGTGAAGAAACCCTAAGAACAGATAGGTAAGCGAACAAAAATTAAAGACGCGGAATCACTAGTAATTGCTTACCTTAACTTTGAATTCGATGTCACATATCAGGTCATTTGCAGGACATTTTATTGTCACAGTATCACCTAATTCCAAATACAGAGTTCCAAACAGTATACCTCGAGCATACATTGTTGGGAATGTGGCTATGTATTCTTCACCTGAATGCTTTGCTAGCTTGATTCGAGCATCACCATGAAAGGATACCGATGCAGAATTACCCAAGTACTATTACTCATATGGTGTCAAACGTAAGCGAAGTAAGTGCTAGGGGCCGCCGACATACCTTGGATTTTGGTCTTAAATCTCCCTGAATCTCCACGCCCAACTCCGGGCACGTATAATAGTAAGTAGAGATGGGTGGATGATGAGACACTTGCTCAGCCACATAGATAGACGTGACGTTATCATGATTGGGGTGGACCCATTTGCACCTGAATATTTCTCCTAGAACAGGATTATACGGCTTTCGAACACCTTTTGGTCTGATGTGCCAACCAGAGAGATAGTATCTAACCACATGTATAAATCGGTCAACGGGATCTGCGGTCGTCACAGCACTATGTACGGGTTGGTGGTGTGTCAGCAGGAACGCCACGTCATGTTTTACCAACACACGGTGAAAAGCGACCCACTTGAATAACAAATCCGGATGTGAAATATTATCAGTCAATTTCTCAAGCATACTCCTCGGCTCCAACACAAAGGTGGGTAAGGTAATCCTACTGAAATCGGCGTTTCGACCTAGCTGACCCAGTAATGACAATATAACCGATCCCTGTGATTCATCATAGACCTCGGTATCATCGACGTCCGATATATCAGTCTCACAAGGAGGTGTCGGTGTAGGAGCTGATTGTGGTGCTGGACTTGATGGCTCTGATGTGCTACTACTGGATGCACCGGGAAGCAAAGAGGATACGAACGACCCTCGTGCGAACGATGACTTCATGGTGTTGCACCAACAATCCTCGTACAGGGGTGTGTCTAAGTCGCCTGGTTCTATGGACTGGGGTGGGATTGAGAGCAGACGTTGATGCGGAGGTTTCTCGGCCGGCTCCGACGGAATGTCTGTAAGGCAATGGTAGCTAACTATCTATGCTGAGGATGTGAAGCACGTTAATGAAGGCATCAATGCCGGGATTCCCGCAAGGACAGCCGTCGTAATCAATGAGACGTTGCCATGCCATGCCATGCCACGCCTTGCCTTGCCCTGGCGTGCTTCAACCGTTACAGCATACACACCTTGTTCGAGGCGCGAAGGCCAGGACCTATGTACTAGCTAGGATACAGACCTAGTGATGCCCTCTCGCAGCGCCTCCTTTGATCAGCCGGCACTGTGTACCAATCAGGGTACACCATGCCACAGCCGGCAGCGCACACCCATGCGACCCAATTTCCGGGTAGTTGGGACATTACAATTAGTTCGGCAATATATTCAAAACAATGCTGCTACTATATACATAACTAGGAGGACGAGTAAAGTGTCGTAAAATTACTAGCTTATAAGCAAATGCTACAATAGAGTTCAACTACCTATTTGTACCAACTTGTAATGAGCTCGTCGGTAGATGCGCAACAAGTACTTGCTATCATGGGCAATGTTGCGTCAGCTGGCGATCGAGCCCCTAGACCCGCAACTCACCGAGAATTCTGAAAAGCACGCGGCTAATTTATCCCCTCTAACGTTCCATGCAACATCAATTGTACCACCAGGGGTCGCAAGATTTTTTAGCAAAGATCCATTCTAGCAATGAAAGTGTGAGAGTGATGCCAAACCTACCGAGTGATATTAAGAGTGCATACCTTCATAGACCACACTTTGAACGTCCCATCGAGAGATCCGGTAGCCAAATATCCACCACCAGGGCTAAAACTCACAGAATAAACACGACCTGTATGCTTAGCGAAGGAATACAAACATGTCCCTTTATCGACATCCCAAACTCTCACCACAGCATCAAACGATGCAGTAGCCAGCAATCTAGGTTTAACAACATCCCGCTGAGTAAGGCCACTCGTAGGCGACCATCTCAGGGAATACACTTCTTTGGTATGTTGTCTAAAATCTCGAAACGGTTCGTCTTTTTCTAGCTGCCAGACTTTAGCCGTCTTATCATCTGAGCACGATGCTAGATACGTTCCTGTTGGATCCCACTTGATACTGTTCACTTCGCCTCCGTGACCCTGAAACTGCTGTAGTGGCTCAAGCATTCCGAGCTGGCATACGAATATAGTCTGGTCTCCAGATGATGTGGCAAATGTAATATCATCCTTCCAATCTACATCGAATATTGGGCCTAGAGAGTGATGCTAAGACGGATGTTCGCACCGACTGCTTGAAAAATCCATCGGGTGGGGACGAGCGTCTTACCAATGTGAAACTCAAACTGCTGCCGACAATCCCCATTAGTAGCATCCCATATTACGGCAGTCATGTCCTTGGATCCAGTCAGAAGCAAGTCGCCCTTTTTGTTCCACTTGATTGCAAGAACCATATCTGCATGCCTCTGTAGCCTATGCAGCAATACACCTTGCCGACTCCATATTCTACCTGTACCATCAACAGCGCCCGTCGCCAGTTTATCGCCTGAACTATTCCAATCCATCTGAGTAACCTGTATATTCTGTCCTGTCGCCGTGGTCTTGCCCTCACTGTTATCAACTAAAAGGGGTAGTTGAACTGGCTGCCCTGGCCGGTCTGGAACATTCCATATCCTTACTGTGCCATCGGCTGAACTAAAGTAATTAGTATTTCAGGCAAGGAGGATATGCAGTTAACAGTATCTGACCAAAGCGTACCCTGTGGCAAGCAGAGGAGAATACTGAGAATTCCAACAACATACAAATACGTCGCCTTGATGGCCAATCAGCCTCGTCACGGAACTTTCATGTATCGTCAAGGCATCGGGTCCCTCTAGTAAATCAACAGCCATTTTATCGGCATGCTGGTGGTCCGATGGGCCGACTGAATCTAATGCTACGCCATCCATATTGTTATGCAACTGCTGCTTCGTTGGCGGAATTACATCTATTGGCGCTGATTTGGAATTGTCTGGCAGTAAGACGTCATATTTATTTTGAAGACTCGTCGGGTTCCCCAAGACCAAGTAGCACTTACAGGAGATTTCCGCTTCCCGTTTGACACGCTTCCCACCACGTTCATTCTGCAACCCTTGATCAGATTTACGTGATTTCTCTCGCTCTCGCTTATGTGTCGTATTGGGTTCTTTATCCGAATCCGCGCCGCCTACACGATCACCAGTCAATGATTTTTGATTGGGCAGTGTCTGATGCTGCGAGGAGGAGTGTTGCTGTGTTGATTGTTGCTGTTTTATTGGGTTGGGTGTGGTGGATGTTGAAATGGCCAGGAGGGTTGACTGGGCCGGCGACTGCTGCTGTGAAAGCGATGCAGGCGGAGCGGATGGTGGCTGTTGCCGGACGAGCAGCCTTCTCCTCACAGCATCATGAGAATCGTGTGGTGATAAGGCACATTTATGGGGGCTGACCAGCGAGAATGGTGCACTACACCTCTTTTCACTACCGTCCTATATACAGTACGAAGGACATGGGTATTCTGATGCCGGTGCTAATAGATGATCATGGCAGACGTACTTCATTGATGTGAGTCTCGACTTCTGTATACTGCAATCCCTTCTGAAGAAATGCGATTAATGTTCCTGGTTTTACGAGAGCCCCTTTGATTTCCAACTTTGGAATGGCAGCCTCCTGGTAGAAGGTGAATGTACTATGAACGAATCCTATGATGGCAACGCGGGTCGGTTAGTGAGGTTGTTGTGTTTGACATTGTCAACATCTTCACATCAACCACAACCACAGGGAAATCATCAAACATCGGAGGGGAGGACATACCAGATTCCAGCAAATACCTGTACACCAGATAGTTGACCTGATCTGATGTTATGGATAATGTAGGAGGAGGGAAAGATGGATCAGCATGGGACATCTTCTATTTTTCCACGACAGACCGATCGAACACACACATGGGCATCCGCCCCTCCCACAACACGTCTGGTCAGGGTTGATGCAAATTTGCTATTGAATCCCATGTTGCGGCTGTGGTGCTTGCAGTCAAGCGCACCGCACCGCAGTAGCGTAGTACTTGCGGTGTTTGTCGATCGCATCACACTGGCTGACATCAATTTTCTGCAATTGATGTCAAAAGTGTGGTGCATGACTTCATTCAGTTCGGCTGATGCATCAAGTGGGAAGGAGGCGTGATCTGTACATGCTGGAGCGTAACACTTCACACGTGATGAATGGCTTGATTGGCGCCAATGCGTTGGTTTCTTTGACTAACTAACCTCATGATGGAATGGTCGCCACAAAGTCCAAGGCTTAACGTTCACGGGACGGGCGAGGGCCTGGTTTGGTCTGGCCCGCCCCGTCCCGGCCCGTCCGAAAACAGATTAAAGTGGTGCACCACGTCCCAATCTCGATCTTCATACACATACTACATGCGCACTACCGTATGTGGCTCTGTACCCCTAGCAGCAGGGTGTCGTGCTGACGGATGGACCAACCTGGTGGGAATTGGGGTCAGCGGGGACAAACAAACAGACTTCCGCAGAGAGACCGGGCTGCACGTTGCACAGACTGTTTGCCACAGCACCACACCACACCACACCATCGACATCATCTTGACATCCGATTTGCCAAAGAAACAACAAAAACTATCAAAAAGCGTCAAGTGATTTTATTTGAGTTCGTAAGTGGATATCAGCGTAGTTTCAGCGTGTGTGGCATGAGGCATCAGCAGTCATCCCATTCATACATAGCTTTGTAACTCTTAGATTCACAATGACCACCACAGTCAATGGACAAACCATCCCTATCCAGCAAAGCATGACAGCTCAGCAGAAGCTGGCTCAGATGAATGAAGGCATGTGGATACAGATAGGTAAGCTATTGATTCATCTGCTTCTATGCCTGGATGCGATGAAGGTCTCGTTGTTCTTCCTGTCATGGGGGCCTTCTATTCCGCATCATTTTGTTCCACATGTCATTCTCACGGACACGCTGGGGCAAGACAACATTGGAGATCCGGGATCGGCATCGAATTGAGAAATGTATTGTCCATGACATCAGCAATATTAATTAATATCCACCGCATTTGATAATAGGCACAATGGCTGAAACGATGAATGAGCTCGATCGTGCTTACCAGGCATACGAGTCCGCACTTCGACACAATCCCTATTCCATACCTGGACTAACTGGAGCTGCTGGTCTGTGTAGAGCCAGAGAACAGTATTCAAAGGTACCAGATGCATTGACCCCATGTCTGTCTGTGTCCTCTATCAAACAACGAACTGACTAGTGGCGTTTCCTCGCCACAAAACCAAGGCGGTGGAATTTTACCAAAGGGTCCTGAACATAAATGGTGACAATGGTCACGTATGGGGGGCTCTCGGCTATTGCTATCTCATGATGGAAGACCTTCAAAAGGCCCACACTGCCTACCAACAAGCCCTGTATCATCTGCCAAACTCTAAAGAACCAAAACTGTGGTATGGCGTGGGAATCCTATATGATAGGTATGGATCCTACGAACACGCAGAAGAAGCATTCTCAGCAGTAATCCGAATGGACCCCAAGTTTGAAAAGGCCAGTGAAATCTACTTTCGCTTGGGCATTATATATAAACAGCAAGGGAAGTATGACCTGTCTCTTCAATGCTTTCATTACATCTTGACATGTGCACCGAAACCATTGACGGAAGTTGATATATGGTTTCAAATTGGCCACGTATATGAGCAGCAGAAGGAATATCAACGAGCGCGAGATGCTTATGAGAAGATATTGGCTGAAAACCCAAATCATGCAAAAGTGTTGCAACAGTTAGGATGGTTGTATCATCAGCAACCCAGCAACTTCTCAAATCAAGAACTAGCCATATCTTTTCTTACTCGATCTATAGAAGCAGGTAAGTTGTCCTTTCATCAACCAGTTTCGTCGGCTTCCCAATCACCGGTCAATCCCCCACCAACCATGCACAGATCAGAATGACGCTCAGACATGGTACCTCCTCGGAAGATGCTACATGGCTCAACAAAAGTACAGCAAGGCATACGACGCCTATCAGCAAGCTGTATATAGAGATGGCCGTAATCCCACATTTTGGTGCTCCATTGGAGTTCTGTATTACCAAATCAATCAATATCGAGACGCTCTAGATGCCTACTCGAGAGCTATACGATTGAATCCTTATATTAGTGAAGTATGGTACGACTTGGGTACATTATACGAATCGGTGAGTAGTTCTGCTGACAAATCGTTTCACGGTACAAAGTCTAATGGTCGATCGCAAACTAATAGTGCAATAACCAAATTCATGATGCATTGGATGCTTACAGTCGCGCTCTTGAATTAGATCCTCACAATCCCCACATCAAGCAAAGGCTTCAAATGCTCAGAAGTCAAACCGCAAATGGTAGTGCCACCTATCCAACCCATCCCCATCATCCAATATCTTCTGACCTGCCGACTAGTAGTGGTAGCCATACGACCATGCCACCACACACAACCATGCCACCAGCATCATCAGCGAAAACGCATACCGGTCTCGGATCCGCTAGACGTCCAATATCTCAGACGGTTCGACGTGACGAGACCAGTATGGTGGGCGGACATTGAACGAGACATTTTAGGGTCTAGTTTCGATATCATGTACAGGTACTGACACATAGTATGATGGATGAGTGCCCTGGACACTCGAATACTATTTCTCAAAGTAATAATAAATCCATAGTACAAGTCAACAAGAAATATATTACATTTACGTCCGTTCCAGAGGAGATATATCGTCCGCATAATGAGAAGGCTGGTACTGTCTTGTCGCTGTTCGACCTGCTCAGGATTGCTGTGCGTCTGTCGCAAGTATCAGGTCCATGGCATGGTATATATATATACATATGAATTCCTCAGATCGTACAGGACTGGAGTTAATGTCATAAATCAGTTGTATAGTTGACTCTGCTGATAACAACTTGGAGCACAACGTTTGATGGATGACATACTTAATTATCAAAATAGTCTCACTGCACAAGGTTTCACACGTGACTTGGGACGATCGCTAAGCCTCTTTTACCAAGCCATGGTTGATCGGTTGGATCCCTTGGAACATGTTGACCGTCTTATGCACTTGGCGCATCCAAGCAACTGACAAGATACACCATGAGACGTCTCTGAGTCCTGTCATAAGGTCCAACCAAACATGTTGTGATGCCAATATTGAGATCGTCAGTAAGTGATGGTGATCACTCCCACTATGGGGAGTTTCCTGCGGATTGTTAACGTTTGATGGCGCGGTAATGACATCATTCGTCCCCAACTTAATCTAGGATACGAGCTGTAGCATGGTTGCGGAATACTCCCCATACACACGGGAGGGATGAAATGGAACCCTCCCCTTCCCCAGTACATGAACCCAGACTCGCCAGGTAGTTCGTAGTTTGCGCCACTTAGGCTTAGGTTCGTAGTTTGTGTCAGATGTGACCAAGAAAGGACCCAAACGTACCTCGGGAAAAGAGCAAGGCCAGGCTCCTGTCCGTAGCACTGCCCGTTCCACTCCAAAGGACACAAGACAACGACCTCCATCAAAGAAAGTCACCCACCAAAAAGGCACACGATCAAAAACCACCAAAGGGAAACCAAAACAAAAACGCGGTCCCGCGTCAGACGCTACTACAAGATAGCCAAGAGTCAGTGGTATATACACCATAGACCCTACTACCGACTGTTACCTTTGGTTATACCCTTCGTCTACCTGCCTTCCATAATCTTTCCTCTGACCGTCAGTCCAAAGGCGCCACCAGACCCACCCATTTCTCACAAAAGTACTCAAGTTCATCTGCGAATCCAGCTACCTTGAGGTCGATACCCGGATTTACCATCAAACCAATGGTATCGCCATGGGTACGAATGCGGCTGTCATCCTCGCCAACATCTATTTGAATGAATTTGATGTTGAGTTCGCGCCATCGAACGCCCAGTGATGAGGCAGTCAGTGGACGTCAGGTACCCAGACGAAGACCCGTCTTGGTCGTCTGAGTCTATAAACATAAATGTAAATAACATATAAAAAGCGTGTATTAAAGCTATTAAAAAGTCACCTTGTGACGGCTTGAAGATAGCTTCTAGTAGACGATGTATCCGATTGTCGCTTGATCGTGACCTTGACATGCTTGGGTGATGCCTGGGTTCGAACCTCCCCACATGTCAAAAATGGAAAGGCCGCCGGTCCAAAAATCCTCGCGAGGCGACGAAGCGTGGATATAAGAAACGGTTTGTCGCAACCCAGACATCTGACGTCCCCAATGCATAGTGTCAAAATGGTCAATCCCATGACTGTCGGGGTGGCAGCATTGCTGATTTTCTGCACATTGACGCTATCTGCCCCTACTAGCCTGAGTGATGAAGACATTATGCGGATGGTAAGTACGCTCTCTACCATGCGTTATCACGCCGTTCGAGTAAGTGGATCATGCACATCACATATGTCGTGGAAAGGATCTCACATCTGATAGGCCGCAAATACGGACACGCCTCCATCCGCGGACCTTGCTAAGGCAATCGCGGGAGGTCGGGACCTGACAAATGTTATACTCGTAAGTGATGGCGGCATGTCAATAGCGTGCACGGTATAAAAGTATTGAAATCATCACACTCTAGCGAGAGATGAATATCATAGTTGAAACGAATCTTCCAAGAGGCTCCACGTATACCATCGATGATATGTTGGGGCCACCTGACTGCGAGGTTATGAACCGAGACCAACTTAGGCTTGCCAGGTTAATGGCATTTTGCGTCCACTCCACCCGCATGAGCGCATCGGCTGACATTCACCAACTTCGCTAGAGCCTACCATGCATGTATTTTCGAAAAACTAAAGTGTCTCTTTATGTACATTCACTCCTTCGTCAAAGACAAGAATCCCAAGAGACGTGACGAATTATTGGCTGTGCTCGTACTCGTTTGGGATTTCCTAGTAGTGTATTATATATTAGAAGAACGGTATCGTCAACATTGCGTTGTGCCAGCAGCTTGCGGAAAGTTAGAGCTTCCCATCTACGAAACACTCTGCAGCTGCCTTGATCAACAACGTGTCTCTGAATTGCGTCGTGAGATTTCACTGTCTTGCGGACGCATAGGAGTGCTGCGAGAACATTGGAAGGTGGGTTTTATTTCACTGGGCTCAGGGTCGTCCTATAGTCACTAACGTCTCGCGGTAACATTTTTCAAATCCTCCTAGACGGAAATTGCTAAATTGCAGGGAGCTTACGGTATGGCTCGTTTTTACGATACGGATATGGATGACATTTTGGTGAGGTGTTCGACCCTGCGACTGGTCCGTTACATAGCAAGGACTCAGGACGCATCCTCCTTCTTAGAACATGATCAACCAGTTTGAATCTCTTGGGCGTACCAGGCCGTGGAGCGGGGTGTGGGATTACGAGGCGCTGAGTCAAATACATCCCATGGAACGTGACGCGCTACCAATCCGTCTTGCCCATGAGTATTGTATAGTTTATCGAGCCCAATGTGAGAGGGCAGGGTTGCGGAAGTATTTGTCCCGCGACGCATCGGAGGCTTCCGGAGTCTTACGTCAACTGTCTGGACTAGAAGCATTGATCAAACATCATCATGATCTTTTCCAAGGATATCGACAGGCACTATCAAGAGATCGTGAAGTGGCTCAGCAGGATTATAACAAGGTCAATCAGCCAAATGCACATGGTGACGACGAATCCTTCCCTCCCATGACAGAGTTGACTGATGATGTAGATAAATCCAATCCAAATCCTGATAACAGCATTGAATACTTTGAATTCTTTGAAAACAACATCGATCATGAGGGCCATCATGACCAACCGACTCCTGGATTGATCGACTTTTTTGGTAAAGACGAGGAACAGACCTTGAAATCTTTGGACTTGTCACTTGGCATACACAATTCAGAGAGATTGAAAGGAGCGACACTACGCATACAGGAGCCATCGCCACTAGCGTTGTCATCTAGTCATTGGCATAATTCCGAGTCTTCTTCACATAGTTATGATAAGGGAAAGAGGCCCATGGATGCTAGTGGCGCAACAGAAATTTCCCCTTCACAACAATCTCAAGGCGGTTTGGATGAAAGGCCTGTTCACCGCAAACCGCGCTTGGGGGAAGCATCCAAGGGTTTAACGCTTTGGTAAACGCGGTGTTAGACGTCCAAGGTCCAAGGTTCTGCTGAAGGATTAGGTCTGTAAAGATGCCGAGCTAGGGTGAAACGAGAATGTTTGCGCATTCCTTAATAAATGATTTTTGATTTAATAAACAATATAATGCAACTCTTATTGGCCGGACTTGATGGTTTGCCGAAACAGACCTAGAGTAGGTCCGTTACTATTTCCCCAAATGATTTCAAATCAGGGAGATTTATTGCATACAGCCGCCATTTGCCTTATGAACGCTTGCAAACCTTTACGAAGCCGCCGACAATAAACTCTGTTAGACATTGTACTTTTCTGTTCGAAAATCAAGTCCGCCCACCAACGGTTTGTTGTCACAGACTGGACATCGTAACCGTCCGTATGATCGGATGGTCACGTCAAAATTGACGTGTGCAAGTGTATAAGTAGTGTGGACTTTGTGAAAGTAGATTTCTCAGTTCATAAACTTTCACGACAACCCGCAATTGAAGACGTTGTCTAGCATAACGTTACCAACACCGGTGGTCACAGTCATCACCAAAGGCGAGTTGTTACATTTGTGCTGAGTTTTGAGTGAAAGTAACCCCTAACTTGTGTTGGATCCAAACCCTTCGGACAATTCCGTTTTCTTCAAATTTTGCGGAAGCCTGTCATCCATGCAAACTAAACACAAATTCAATGAACAGTTCGGATCTCAGCGTCAGGTTTAAATCGCGTGCCTAAGAGTCGAACTTGCCGTGGGGCGAATTGACACAAGGACTGTAACGGTATATGTTAATATCTTATATATTCGGCGGTAACAATACCTCATTGTGTTTTAGTTTTGAACACAACGCCACAAGGCGCTATGGAGCCACAGTCCCCCGAACACTCACATCGTATCTAATTGCTTGCTACAATGTAATCCCACCCTCTGCAATAATACGGATAGACCTCGATAGGTCCTGGTAGGATCGCTGTTGAGAGGGCTTGTCTAGTTATCTAGGTCTTCGCCCTTGTATCATACCCTTTATCATTCTCTTCGGATATATATACATTTCTGCATGGTTTTTGCAGGAATTACCACTATCATCACAATGGGGCAATCTATCTTGTTTCACTCGGATCAACAACAATGAGGTATTATTACCGGCGAATATATAACATGGGTAACTTTAGTTCGACCAAGTCACGCCATGTCATGTTCATTCGGTACCTCATCCGCAAGCTCCGGCCTCTTGGATATACCATTGTGGGGGTCAATGAGTATTGTACATCCAAGATGCAGGCTATTCGCCGCTTTTATTGCCGTCACTGCAACAAGTGGTATCACAGAGATGTGATGGCAGCTGACAATATGGTCAATACCAGGGGGTACCTGGAACATGATGAACGGCCATCCTACCTGAAGCCGCCTTCCAAGGACAAGAACCGCCCCATAAAGCGGAAGGCTGATGAAGGTGGTACATCCCGGGGTGGGTCGAGCAAGAGTCGAAAGACTCGCTAGGCGGTGTGAAAACCCGCAAAAAACTGAGCTACGTAAGTGGGGTTATTTCCATGATGCTGTTTGGTTGCTAACACTGCATCGATCACAATATCCGAGGAGTCACTGAATGACGATGCTATGCTGATGGTATGGTATGTGCAATATCCTTCACCATTCACGGACTTACAGTCAACATTACAGGCGAGTACCGATTGGGGGTAATCCCTAGCATCGATAACTCGTGAAAGCTAATCAAAAGTCACCTTGTGACGTCTTAAAGATAGCTTGTAGTAGACGAAGTATCCAATTGCCGTGTAATCGTGACACTGACACGCTTGGGTAATATCTGAGTTCTAAGATTCCCCACATGTCAAAAATGTGAAGGCCGCCGGTGCAGAAATTCTCGCGAGACCACGGAGCGTGAAGAGAGGAAAATTTTAGTTGTGAGATGTCATGCGCCATGTACGTCATTGAGAGGGATGTGGCAACACCTCAAAGCTAGTTTGACAGGTCGCGGGAATAAGGGGAGTAATGTAGCTAAGCCTCGATGTTTGGTTTGATAGGTCGTAAGAAGAATGGGACATTTTCACACGGAAACCTTATGCGGGTCATAACTATAAAAGCCAATCATAATTTATTGTCTTTCATTCATAATCTTATCAAATTAGTCATCAATATAGTTTCCACTCTGGTCGCTAAAGCCCTGTTCTTCCGTTATTAACAGGCGCCTGACAGATTGATAAGATTATCACTCACTCTTTTGTATTGTTCTCTCAGCTTCCATTACAAATAGTACCCAGCACTATGGACAACTTCAACCCTTGGGTCCCATTATCGCAGGCTCAGCAAGCCCAAGAACCCGA
>QEAN01000034.1:0-44892 GCA_006535955.1 Synchytrium endobioticum | reverse complement strand
TAAGGTCACAGGTGTGACCGGTGTGTTATCACATGATAACATCACCGATCGCTGTCCGGTCGGTGTCCGCCAGGTTGGACTCGATGACGTCAGCCTTCGGGTCGGCTGTCAAACTTGAAGGGTGGTCAAGCACAAAAGGGGTCAAGAGTCACCTCATCTTCCCTCAAGATTGAAAAGTCTTGATACTTGACTGACATCACTCTTCAGGTATGTGCGTGGTGTTGACGTCAGATGGGGAAGATGATTGTATAGATGGGATGTATATATAAGAGATGTCAATTGATTGTTGGGTCCTTTTAATGATGGATAGATGGATGTTTGTATTGAAGATGCATCGATCATATAAACTCTTGATACTAGGCTGACATTACACTTCTGTCTCACATCTCTCAGCTAACCGGCCGAGTGGTGACAAAGGTGTAGCTAACATATACCAATTGTCTACCGTACATATGTATTCCATTTGTTATCGATTGCTATCGATGAAGCATACCTTACATGTTATACGTAATTGTCGACAATGACATGCGAATTTTCTACCTAGAAAAGTTTAACTTGCCAGAATTTATTTCATATATTCGTGACTTGTCAAATATGTCTGCCGTCGTCCGATTTCTTTTACTTCTGACAGGCTGGAGGTCTTTGTGACATCGACTCCAACGCCGCAGAAGGTGAGAAAGGGAGAGCACGAAGAGCCGCACACAATATGTATGGTACGCAACTGACACCAGCCCTCCTTAATATGTAGGAACACAATGGTGCATCTCGTCAAAGTCGGGGTTGTAGCATTCCTGATTTTCTGCACATTAGCTCAGTCCGCTCCTACTCGTCGGAAAGATGCTATCTCAAAAGCGGTGAGGAAGCTAGTGAACGCCAAGGGGGACACTACTCGGGTAGGTTACTGTAATTTACATCACAAATGTCGTGGAAGAAGTCTCACAGCGGACACGCCACTACGTTTGCGTAGCGGGGCATGACGACTCTCGCTGGGATTTCTGCTACGCTCGTAACCCTTGATAACCCGGACGTTTTCCTATTGGTAAGTGGCTACATACTGTCAACAGCATGCATGGAATATCGGTAATGACATCACGCTTCCATCACCTAAAACTAGCGCAGGATTGCTGTCATAGCTACCGAGATCGTCCCTACAGCAGTGGAGTATACCATTGATGAACTACTCTGGACCTGGACCAGATTCGGCTTGCGAGGTTAATAGCATTCTTCCTTCACTGGACTAGCGTGGGCACATTGACTGACATTTAGTAAATTCGTTTAGGGCCTACCTTGCATGTGTTTTCAAAAGATTAAAGTGTCTCTTCGAGTGTATCAACCACGAGTATTATACGGGATTTCAAACGAAGTTGGCAAGTGCAAGCGCACTCGTTTGGAAGTTTCTGTTAATTTTTGAAAACCGCGGAACGACGTATTGTGGGTACATCGGTTTATCTGGGCCCCGTGTCCGAGAGTTCATACTTCCCGACGACAATGCGCCCGACGGTTTGGTTCAACATGTCCCTGAACTGAGTCATGAGACGGCACTGTCTCGCGATATGCCATCCAGCGTCGATGTTCAGCGTTTCATGGAACGGTTGATAGAACAGATGAAGGTGAGCTTTGATGCCACTTGTGTCAGGGTGGTGATATAGTCACTAACTCCCAGCGGGTAACATTTGCTAAATCCTTCTAGATATGCATTGCTGAATGGGGGGCTAGCAAAAGACTTGCTAGAATGAGTCAGTCAGATACCACTGAGTGGTTACACAGTGAATTGGAAGGGCGAAATGCACATGGGAATGACGAATCTTTCCCTCCCAAGGTGGACTTAACTAATGATTTAGATAAATCCACCCAAGATTATGATAACAGCATTGGATATTTTAGTTTTTTTGTAAATAACATTGATCATGAGGGCCATCATGACCACCCGACACCTGAACTGATCGACTTTTTAGGTAAAGCAGAGGAACAGGATTTGGAATCTTTGGAATTGTCACCTGGCATGCCCGATCCAGAGAGATTGAAAGGAGCGACACAACGCATACGAGAGCCATCACCACTGGCTTTGTCATCTAGTCATTGGCATGATTCCGAGTCTTCTTCACATAGTTATGATAAAGGAAAGAGGCCAATGGATGCTAGTGGCGCAACAGATATTTACCCTTCACAACAATCTCAAGGCGATTTGGATGAAAGGCCTGGTCACCGCAAACCGCGCTTGGAGGAGGCATCCACAGGCTTCACGCTTTGGTAAACGCAGCGTTGGAAGTCTAAATAGAGGCTGAACGTAGATAAAATACAGCGAAGCAGTCTTTGCAACACATTTCTCCCTCTCCGACAATACAAATGTAGTTTCTCGCAACATGTCCTTGGGAGGAACTTGACAGAATCATATTGAGCGATCGCGACAAAAAGATGATAAGTTACAAAGACATGGGACGCTCTGAATTGTTGCTATAGATCATCTGGATCTATTTGGCTCTGTAGTGGAGTGATAAACAAACCGCTACAAACAAACTTGTATAACCTCTCTGAACTATAACTGTGTAACTCTTCACAATATATTCAAAATAATCATTGCGTTAAATGGAAACACAGTCTACCACGTAATATGAATGTCAGTTGGTGTGCTTGTTGTTGTACGTGGGATTCCATGACGCGGGTTCTGCGCCATATGACTCGTATCGCGGCGTTCTCTCAAGTATATAAGCACTGCACGCGCGTTTTCCACTTCAGCTCGTAACTTACCATCCACGCAACATGCCCTTAACAGAAGTGCACCTCCCCTCCCAAGTATACCTCCTCTTTACATCATTCGCACTATGCACAGGTATGCACGCCCTCCGCCCTTACCCGCACCCGCTCCATGCCGTTCTCACCGCCTCGCCTTCCACATCCCAGAACGCGAAGAATGCGTCGCACTGCTGCTGGGAACGTACACGCCCGAACCATGCATCGCCCACATTAGCACCCTCATGCTGCCGTCCCTGCGCCACGAGAAGAAACGAGATCGTGTCGAAATATCAGACGCCGACATGACGAGGTACGTGCCCGCTCCGCCTTCCTCGAGCATGCAGCACTGACATTCACATGTAGGGCGATTGCCGAAGCCGACACTGCACACCTGCAAGTTATAGGATGGATCCACTCACATCCCCACATCACGGTGCTGCCGTCCCACGTCGACCTGCGCACCCAGGCCACCCATCAACAGATGGACGATCGTTGGTTTGGTGTGATTGTATCCTGCTTCTCGGGTGATACAAACGTACGGCTATCGCGTACCGCCTGGGGTGAGCTCACTTCGCCTCAGTGTAGGCGGCACAACGGATTCAGATAAACTGTTTTCAAGCAACACCGAACGCCGCACGACTGGAAATCCCGATTATTGTTACTCCCGGATTCGGGAAGCCGTTGGATGGCGATGTGCTGTCCAAACTCGTTGGCAGTATACCTGAGCTGTTCTTCAACGAAGAGACAACCTCGTTTGAGACTTCGTTGGGTGTTGATGCGGCCGGTGCACACGTCGATAGAATGACGTTGAGATATAACAGCAATCTGTATATTCAGATGCTGACAAACCTCATTGACAAAGTATGTGGTCCGTTGTTGGGAACAATGCAATTACGGCATGAACGCAACTTGAAGGAGGTACGTTAAGTTAGGGTCAAGATAACCTGTCAGGGCTACGATCGGTTCGTCACAAATCGTCGAAAACATCTAGATTCAGGCAATAACTCGCTGTGTTGTTGACCAGAAGTGAAACCATCTACATTTACGACAAAATCACTGAAGTGAGTCTCGATCGCAGATATATTCTGTATAGGTTGAACAAAATTTTCTGCATCTGCTCGATCAAAATATGTGTTCCACTGTGTCGGATCGTTGGATCTTCCACCAGTAGTAACCAGACAAATTGTATTGTTTCGGGCCATGATATTGGATTCGCTGAGAAGAAACAAGACCTGATGGACGTGTTGAAGGGATTGACCATAGACGAGTCCTCCGTTCCAGAGCTACAACATCATCCTTCAAGGTGGACTTTTCCAATGCAATTTTCGCTGCGCTTCGGGAGCTACCAACCGCTTGTCGCACAAACTTTCCTGTCCTCTGAGCAGCCCCTACAGAGGTCACGCGCGATACAAGTGTCCGGCATATCATTTCCTGGCCTTGCCGCCTCGCGCCTTCTCTGACCATTACTCCAACACACCTTGTACACATTGGAAGTTGCACTGTAACATCTTTCTCCCCCCCCCCCCGAAACCAACAGGTTCACCGTAGACCTTCATTTCGCAGCAGCCTATCCGAGCTTTCAAACTTTAATACTACAGAATCAAGGGTTCAGCAAAGCTTTGGCCTAACAACAAGACGAGCAACCTAGAAACCCACATAGTTTACAATGACGCTTGCGCACTCCTGAACCTGAACTGTTTTCGTGGTGGAATGGCACCGGTCTTGGAAACAACCTTTGTGACATCTTCGGAAGAAATGAGTCGGCATTCAACGGCTGGGTTGTAACCGACGCGTTGTCGTGGCTGTTCAGACGAATATGAGGAGAGAGCTGATACACATCCGGCTCTATTTGGAACTTACATCAACGTAGGACGCGGGAGCTTGGAAATCTCCAAGGGCCTTTCTGTAGATGGTTACAACTACGGCACCACCTAGACCAATGTTATGCTGCAGCGCGATTTTGAGACCCGGGACTTGCCGGTCGCCGGCCCATCCTCTCAATTGCTATTAATGTTTATGTATTTTTTTAAAACTTTCGCGTTTACGAAACCAAGTAGCCAACACACACCCAGTTTAATTCACAGCACTGCGCCAAACCAGTCGCTCCAAGTGGATGACCCTTGGAAATCAGACCACCAGACACATTGACTGGGACTCGCTTGTCTGGGTTGCTGCCCTCGGGAGCAAATCTATTGATGTGCATCTCGGTCATCATTTGACTGGAGCAACTTCACATTAGTGACCTACTTGTGATGAAATGGTGCACCCGACGCAATCCATGGACCGGCACCGCCAGGCGGACAGAGACCCAGAGCGTCGTATGTAATGAGTTCATTGGCGGAGAAACAGTCTATTTTCGAGGCCGAGGGTGGGTGCACTGTTCCGAATTGGATGCATCGTTTACAATATCCTTAGGGGTCAGAACGTTCTAGACACCATACCGTGTAGTTCAACAATGTCGACATCCTTTGACGAAATCATTGCAATCTTGTACGCTGATGCGGCAGCACGACGAGTCATATCAGCGCCAGCAATTTCTTGGGCAGAGATTGGATTACCTCCAACAGCGAACGATCGGGCGGAATCGGTTGCCATGACTTGAGCACTGATTTCAACGGCTTGTGGTTCCAAACCATGCTTCTTGACGAAAGCTTCAGAAGCAATGATGGCACAAGCTGAACCATCGGAGGTTGGCGAACAGTGCAAGAGTGTCAATGGTGGGTGGATTGTACGAGCGTTGTGGACTTGTTCCAAGGTGTAATAGTCCCGGAATTGAGAGTATCTGATGATTGTAGCTGATGAATGTTAAATTCTTGATCAAAAACCTCGATGATAAACTCACGGGTTCAAGGTGCTAGAGGTTGAAGAAGTGCGAGTCATTCCTGAACGCATTCGTCTTTAGGGCGCACCAAAGTCATACATACGAATGGGCATGGTTCTTTTGCGCAATCATGTCCATATGCTCAAATTTGGTTTCCGGGTGTTTGTCACAGTATTCAATACCAGCGTTCCCAAAGATTTGTGGAGCGCCTGGCGTTTTCGGGTTAAATGGATAGATTTCATTCATTAATCGGCCAGCTAGAGCGCCAGGGGGTTCACGATCCTATCATAAAGGTGTTACATCTGAAAGATATTCTGGGGCTGTTGGCATTGTGAGGAACTCACTGGGAATAGAGGACCTGGTAATGAACCAGGAGCCATCTTTTCAAACCCGACAGACATGGCGCATTCAGCCATACCACCAGCAACAGCTTGTCTCGCCAAGAACAAGGCGGTAGACCCAGTTGAACAGTTGTTGTTGACGTTCACGATTGGCTATTTCACAGAATAGTGTTAGTTGCGTGCTACGTCATCAAATCCAAACGTCGACATTCAAAGTCCAAGTTTACGATTTGAGTCAACCCCAATTGGTACAGAGCACGTTGACCGCATGTGGAGTCACCGTAGCAGTAGCCCACTGAGGCCATTTCTATGCTATCATAGGTGATTCCTGCATCCAACAAGGCCTTGACGGAAGCCTCTGTGTTTGAACTTTATATCACTACTAGTCACCGCTTCAGGGTCAGCATTTGCAGTTAGCAAGTGGCCCACCTAATACATAATCGACATAGTCCTTCTGTTCTCTACCAGGCTTGTCGAAGCTCGTCATGCCTGATGCGTATGTACAGAGTCAAATGATGACCCCGCAAAGATAGACCCCGCAAGTCGAATGGAATGATCAGCTTACCAACCCCAATAACATACACTTTATGGCAATCTTTGCCAGTACCCATTCTTGTGGTTGGGATTGTGCTACATCATGCCACGAATTACATCTTCCTTGCGTTACGTTTGAAAGTGAAAAGCACTTGAATGGCCAGAATTTGGCTACCTCAACAGAAGAATTCCAGTCAATCGTTGGTCTTGAAGTCGTCCTCGTAGACTGTATTGAGCTGATAGGCGACGGAATGAAAACACAGTGCGACACGTCGCTCAACGAAGGACCATATGGATGAACGTGAGATCCTGACAATGAGGTATATTACTAGACACCACAACTGTATAGCATTAAAGATAATACCGAATAGAATAAGGCACGCTATTCAGGATCAACTGAATCTACATGATGACGCTTCTTCAACGTGATTATATGTCCATGGAAGGAACAACGCGTTTCTTCACAATAAAAGGTGTACACTCCAGGTCCTTCCAAGTCGAAATCTAAATTAACGTCACGAGGCTGTTGCGGATCTGAGTTATTGTATACAGTTAAATTGTTGGATGATATTACTTGCAAGATCCGATCTGGCGGATTTGTGTCAGAGGCGCATGGTGGTGAAGACCAATCCAACTCTGCTATCTTGGTCCAATTAGATGGAAGAGGGCGCGGTCCCACTACTTGCTTCAGGATCTCCTATGCAAAACATAGCAGGTTAGAATGCAGACTCAAGATCGTTCAAGGACGAACTTCCAAGCGCTCCCACTTACTTCAGGCACCCGTGCAGCACTGGCATCTGTAAAACTAAGAGGAAGTTTCAGCAAATAAACGGTGGAGGTACCAGCCTCCTCCCTTCCTAGAGTAGCAGTTGGGGGGACAAAATTCACCGTCATACGTGTCAACACTTGTCGTTCATTGACACTCAAGAGTGCCATTTGAGAAGGTGGCGAATAGGTCAGAGTTATCCGTGACACACTGCGTTTCCAAAGGTCCGCCACTTTGTCGATGCGTCGCGGTGCAAATGTTGGGAGATATCGTGGTGGGAGTTCACCATTTTGGAAAGTGATGACTTCATTCGCAAAGTGCACTGACAGTGAGTGTAATCGACCTAGCGGAAGGGCCTGATGAATTAACTTCAAACTTTGTAGGGATCACATTATGATCAACGACGGCTCACCTGGCATCTGAAGTTGAGGTATATCGAAAGCATTTCGTAGATGCACATGTGCGTCGCCGGCCAAAATATCGTCCAATGTTCCATCCACAGCCACTGGAAACACCAAGTCGTATGTAATCTTTCTCAATCGACCTTGATCCTTTCCAGACCCTTGCCGAAACTCTAACTTCACATTTTCAACGGATCCAATGTAATTATCACCATCACCATGTGCTCTGGAGAATATTAACGCATCTTGCTCCAAGAAAATACCAAAATAATGATGCAGCAGCATGCGGGCATGTGGATCTGGAGATGTTTCAACCGTCCATGTTGGCGCCTCAAGAAGAGTTGCATTACTACTCCTATGATTCATCAAGAGACCCGAGTGGCTACGATTCATAAATCGACGATGCTGTTGATGTAATGTTTGTAGTAAATCGACTTCGATTTCCTGTATTTCGAGCAGTCTTCTGAACGTTGGACCAACCAACAGATCTGTTTTGGCTTGAGCATGTCGAATCAAATTTTCTGCTCGCAGCATTATGGTACTGACGTAGTCGTTTACCTGATGGTCTATTTCGTTTTGACGGTTTTGCGACATCATGATGATTGGTGCCTGTTGATGTGAAACAGTTTAGCAGAGAAGCGAGGATTGCATAGTATCATATGATGAGTACCTGGACCGACGCCACCATAGACAGGAAAAAGTTGAGTAAAATAAATGGGTAGGGGTCCCACCTATGTGTTGACATGTCACCTCTGGTTTGCACAAAGCAGGACAACCCCGAAATGCTACTCACGAGCTCCCAGTGTATTGAGTGAGGGTTATGTTGAGCATGGCCCAAAGCGCGATGAAGCACACGCACACTACCACAAATCCCCAACTGCCACCGAATCTAGCTACAGCGTCGGCAGCCCGCTGCCCGATGGTACGCTTCTTTTGGAATGGAGCCTATGACAATGGCAAAGAATGGCAGATCGTGAATGGATGTAATGAAATGGATCATCAGCCAGCTATCATTTGGGTATACCTGCCAATTCGACTCTTCCAATTCAAACTCTCCCAAATTCTTCATAGCGGAAGCTTGTAACTCTGCGGTTTCCAGTTCGTCTTCAACCATAATTTCTTCAATCCTTGATTGCATTGCTCTTTGCAAATCATTAATACAGACTCGAGCATGAGACGGGAAGTCGAGGATGTTGCTTATTTTTCTCATATGCCTCACAATAGGTGGCTAGAAGTTGTTTGCGGATACTGGGTAAATAGCAGGAGCAACATGCAGGTATGTGCAGCATATACCTTGACGTGTTTGACAAAGACAGAGTGAAATTCGACAGGTTCCCGTAATGGTCTACCACAAATGACACAGTTCGTGACCTCATCAACATGGCTATAAGGATTCTTTCCGGCACCACCACGCCTTCTTCTACGTCTTTTAGCAGGAGAATTGTCTCCACTTTGATGATTTTGTCTAGGGGCATTGCCAACTGAAGGAGCAGGCGAGACTTCAAGCTCGGGCAGATACACTTCCTCTATGTCGTCTTGCATTGGCAAAGTAGCACCAGCAGCACCTGACTCGTCTTCACCGTCAGAATCTAGTTTATCGTCTAGAGCCACATGCGAGCCCGTCAACATGGGAGATTCAATGTCGACATTGTCTTGGGTTGAGAGCAATGCTTCATTTGATGCGAAGTGAATTAAATTCCAAGAGTAGTTATCTGAATCTTGTACATCGGGGCTAGGCCGCTCGAAGGCCGATCCATTTTCGTTACGATCGAGAGGAATGATGTTTCGCAAGTGTTTGTTGATGGGTAGGAAGTTGTTGGTTCTATTTGCGGTGGAGTTCGGACTGCTACGGATATGAGCATCACCGTTGCTTAGTCCAGCCACTTTCACCTCGCCTTCGTCCATATCTACATATGCAGCGATGATCGGTCACAAGGGCGTACGGTGGTCAGATCAAATAATTCCCACGGAGGCCAGTGGAGAACATCGCTGCCGCACTATTAGCCGCAGGCTCTGCCCAAGTAACGCTCTTGTCTAGTCGCAAGTGCCCATGGCCGAAGCGTTAGAATTAACTCCATACAGCCGACCGGTCTGGCAATTGCAAATCTTCATCCAGCTTCCGCGAAGCTTCATGACTCGGCCTTCCTCGCGACGGCGGTGCAGCTCCATGGAAGCCATCTGATGAAGCAGCAACGTATCTGTATTCGGACATATTCAGTTCCTGTATACGACTGTGTGGCATGTGTGGATAAATGAAAATAAGGGTCTGACATGGGAAATGCGGAAATGGAATGGAATGAAACACGGAATACTCCCCATTCCATAGCATTCAGCCACAGATTACATTGTTTCATTCCCAGTTACAGGAATGGCTAGAATGGACCAATTCATTTCCATCCCAAACATGAAATACACCCCATTTCTGCACAGCTCTGCTCTCCGTCGAGCTCGCTGGAGTGCCGGCCACAACACACGTCGGCGCCCCCCCCACTATGTCGTGTGGCTATATCTCGATCGCTACACATTGTACAGCGCCGTATATACGTACAACTCCCCTCTGATGGCCTCCGCAGTCGCAATCTGAACGTAGACAACATCCGCACTTGCGTGACAAAGAGCAGCTCTCAATCAGCGCCAGGCGCAACCAGCCATGGTCACCCCCATCAGTCCTCCGTCAACAGAACAAGTGCTAGCTGCCATCCAACAGCTCTATCTACCATCATCCGACAAATCCAAACAACGTGATGCCAACATATGGCTAGAAGACTTTCAGAAAACCGTAAGTGACGTCCATGTATTGCTCTCCGCACAATGTGGAAGCTGTCAGATGACAAATGGCCTTGACTTGATTGTCGCCATCACATCCCTTGCTTACCAAGCCCTCCCCCCCCCCTAGCCGAGCGCCTGGACTGTAGCAGACACCCTATTGAGATCCCCTGCGGTTGGCCCGGAGGCTCATACATTCGCCGCCCAGACCTTTCGCCAGAAGGTAATGTCTTCGCACAAGGCCCACATCCTCACATGGCTACACAATCATTACATTAGATAATGTATGACTTGGAGCAGATACCCCCACCGCAACGAGCTGCCCTACGAGACTCCATTGTCACATTACTGCACATCTATAAATCCTCTCCAAGCAGTGTCACCATACAGCTCTGTCTAGCATTAGCTGACCTGGCAATACAATACTTTCAATGGGATGATCCTGTTGGACAGATGATTGCAAGCTATGGCTCCGATGCTTCCATGGCCAGTGTGTTGCTAGATTTCTTGAAAGTGTTGCCCGAGGAGCTGTATGAGAATCCCAGAATACCCGTCGAGGTACAAACCTGTTTCAGCGCCTTTCGGTTTTGACACTGATCCAATCCCTGCTATGTAGAAAGATGACATTGATCGACGAGGAGAAGCTCTATTAACGAAAAAGGTGAAAGATGTCTTGACCCTCATACTAGCATATAGTCAATCTCCAGGCAAGTTCCCATGTCCGAATAAACATATTTGTACCCAATATTAACATTCTTTCAAGGCATAGGTATCACGAATGGAATGCGGCATCGACTACTCTCATGTCTCTTTACTTGGCTGAAATCAGGACAAGTAGATGTAGCAACAGTCGTAGGGACACCAATAGTTGATTACGCATTTGTCGCTCTTCAAACTGAAGAATTATTTGAAGTGGCCTCAGACGCCATCTCCGAGATGGTTTGTCGGTCTGTTATACCCCAAGACGTAACTGATACCGTCACCCCATCCATCGTCGCTGCAAACATGTATCCCCGGCTGCTGGCACTGCGCCCAATGCTCTATGAAGCAATACAAGAAGACGACACGGAGAAAATGAGGACATTGGCTCGAATTTACGCTGATGCCGGTGCTGCTTATGTATCACAGATGATGCTTCAGCCAGAGTTTTTTGCTGGATTAGTAGAAGTCAACCTAACATGTACCGCTGTCGATGAACTAGATATAGTACGAGTTACCTTCCATTTCTGGTTTTCGCTCTCGGAAACACTGGTACTGCCAGAACACGCGAATGCACGTGCTTTCTTCATACCCATATACATTAGATTGATTGATGTCATGATCAAGCATCTAAACTACCCGCAAGATTTAGCCAGGTGGACTGCCGATGAACGCGACGATTTCAAGGACTTCAGATATGTAATGGGCGATGTAATGAAGGATTGCGTAAGAATCGTTGGGGAAGGTCCAGCGCTGGCGCGACCACATGCAATTTTGAAAGGATTTATGATTGCATCGTCACAACAGAGTGCTACCACTGTCGCCCCGCCAACACTGGATCCAAATATTCCATGGCAGTCTATAGAGGCACCATTATTTGCATTGCGTGTGATGGGAGCGGCAATATCAAAGACGGAAGATGTATATTTGCCAGAAATTATGTCATGGCTACCGCAATTGCCGCCACATCCAAAGGTCAAATATGCAGCTATATTACTAATAGGTCGATATGCTGAATGGACGAAGCGTCATTCCACTTTCATACCATACCAACTTAACTTTGTCAGTAAAGGCTTTGATGACGCAGATTGTACAGCTGCATCGTCTCAGGCCATGCGATTTCTATGTGAATCGTGTGGATTACTCCTAGTAGATTATCTGAATGAACTGCACCCGTTCTACAATCAACTCATGAGCAAATTGGGTAAAGAGGATCGGAGAGAGGTAGCTGAGGCCATAAGTCATGTCATTGCAGCTGTGCCATTACCTAGATTATTAGAAGCATTACAGACGTTTTGTTTACCTATAGCTCAGCAGTTGCATACCATAGCAACAGTGGGACGCCATCCAACTGATTCAGATGCTGAAATCAAAGTTATATTGAATGCGGAAGATCAGTTAGAGATCTTAACCATCTTCTTCAAAGTAGTTAAACCAATGGAAATAATACCCAACACCCCGCATCCACTGGTATTACTCCTGTCGGATTTATGGCCGGTCACCAAAATTCTTTTACACAATTACAAGGCTACCAGATTATCCGAAGGAATAGCTAGGTTTTTACGGCATGCTGTTGAAACCTGTAAACATCATTTGGGTAATTTGACCCCGCAGATTCTGGATGCTCTATGCGAAGCTTATGACGAGACTGGATTGAGCTGTTATTTATGGGTAGCCAAAATATGTGTAATTACTTTAGGTAGCGATGAGACATCAGAGGGGAGAGCTATATTCGCGATGGCAGAACGAATGGTGGTGAAAACTCTGAGAGTTTTGAGTGCGTCTGCCGCCCATGATATGGACTCTCATGCCGAAGGTACGTGCAAACGTAGGATTCCATTGTGATTACATAGAGTCGTGCATCAGTACTCACATTATCAGCATGATCATAACCATGACATTAGTCATTGAAGACTTTTTCAGGCTATTGCAGGAATGTATCATTGTATGTCCATTGTTGGTCATGTCATCATCGGCATTACCAACACTGCTAGGTCTAGCGCAAGGCTGCTTCTCACTGACTCAACCAGATCCTCTCTTATCCGTATTACGATTTATACGAGATCTTTTTGGCATGGCATCTACGCGATTTCATATCCACCAATTACCACTTTCATATGCAACAGCGGTAACAGAGTTAGGTCGAGCACATGGTCAAGCTTTAGTGGAGTTAGTATGGCGTGGTATATTGTTTGATTTCCCACGCACATCTGTAGCCGAAGCTGGTAGTATACTGAGGGTACTGGCCGACCTACTACCTAATGAGTTGGTCACCTGGACTCAAGGTGTCATCGACACTCTACATGATGCTGGCTCCGCAAGTATACGAGGAGCTTTGAATGGAGACGTTTTTATGCAAAAGTTCAAAGCTGCTTTGAGTGAGACTGAGTTTGGGGCGACAAAGAGGTGTATACAAGATTTCGCCAGCTCTTATCGACGGCGAAATCTGATTGATGCCAGGGCGACGAGAGGCGCTAGATGATGGATCATACAGGGTGAATCTGCAGGTACGATTTTTGTTTTATATACGTATCGTGGTGGAAGTTTTGTGCAACACAGTTTATGGGCTTGTACATATACTGTAATTATGGTTTCTTTTACATTCTTAGACCCAGAACCCAAATGTGAGGGTGAAGAGTTCTTGTTGCAACAAGTATATTATTAGCGAACATGCCAATGGAACCCTGTCTAATAGTGATATCATAAGGCATAGATCCCATCCCGCAATGAGGAGTGTATCAGACATCACTATGATTTCCATTTCAGCCAGGTCGTCATCCGTCTATCAACAATCTTGCGTATACAAACACGACACCTTTATGTGCAGTACTTTTTTACCCATTCTTTAGCGGTCTTGACATACTTTGATCGATTCGTGTTATAAACCTCGGCAATGCTTGTTTGTAATGCATCTTCCGGTATCGGATTTTCCAGAAGCATAAGTAATCCGACGAGCACTTCGAGCAATTTCGTGGCAGGCTTCCAAGCCTCCGTTTTCAAAATTCCTAAGCAGATTGATCCATCATCGTCGACATTAGGATGGTATATCTTGGTCAAAAATTTGATTTTGGGCGGTTTAAAGGGATAGTCTGTTGAGAACTCAATGTCGATCCTGAATATACCGCCTACGAATGGTGATTTGTCCTATACGTATGACGATGTCAGAATGTGATGACAAGATAAGAATGATGACATACAGGACCCATTAGTTGGCCCTGCCAATGAAGCAAGTCGTCGCCAACGGGACCAGCTGATATGCCAGCTGGGGGGTTCTTGTTGAGCTCTGATAACTCCTATTGATGATTGGGGTTGAGATGTCATGCTGGCCGTGTATGCATCGTTCCGGGTTCGTGATTGTTGAGGAATTTGAGAATTGACTCGGGCTGCGATATTGTACCTTTTGAATACGGCGTTGCGCTGCCATGATACGTGTCGGCGACGCTCCTTGTCTATTTGGACTTGCGGGCAGACACCTTGACATTCACGGACATGGTCATGGGGAGGTCGCATGAAAAGGCGTGGTTCTCAATTTGCCGGAAGAGATTTGGCATGATCATAGTATTCATATCATCTTCGTCTCATCGCGCGCGTGACGTAATTTACTGTGCTACGCGACAAGAACAAACGGAGTATGCGTGAATACAGGCGAATGAGTGGTAGTCCAAGCGATGCTCATGTGCCAAGTTGAGTGGTGCGGCTGGTCCAAGTTTGGCCTTTGTGGTTGTGATGAACACAGTAGCAATTAGTGGCCTAGTGGTAATCGCACATTCAGGCGAGAACACGCCTACCAGTGACTCGGAGCTCGCCCACGCGATGCATATTTTTTTTGTTCGTCTCTCACTGGTCAATATGCTGTAATCTTGGCCTTTTGCCCCGTCCTTGGCGAGTCCAAACACTGCGTCGCAGCCACAATGATGACGAGTAGCAGTAGCGAGCCACTTCAACTGGTAATACCTATCAAGAAGCCTCTATCATCATACTCACTTCCCGTTGTGCTGAATGCCTTTCTGGCCTTCATTCTGTTCAACAGGTCACAAGTGTTCTGGTATGTATTCTTGCTTGATCCACATGCAGAACGATGCATGGTTCGCAGCCTCGTCAATGATTCACTACTGAAATTCCTGATAATGGTAGTACTGTAGATGATTTGGCTCGAAGAGTACAGGTGATCACAATGACGGGATCATCTGGAAAGAGCACACGAGAAGGCAAAATGATTCAAGTACGCGGGACATCATCAGTCTGGTCCCTCCGTTCGCTTAAATCCGTTCGCTGCATATATAGTTTCTGACGTCCTTCCAATCCATAATGGCAACCATACACAGCTCCCTCACGCATTTCCACTACCACGTTCAACAATCAAAGATGCATCAGCCACTTGTCGTCATGTTCGCATTTGGATCTAGTATATCCATGCCAAAGGAAATCTGGAGGGTGACTCTCAAACACATGGCTTCAGGCCAGGAAGGAGCGTGCTGGAGCGATGGGGATGTCAAGAGGATGATGCGAATGCTGTTGGATGCTTACATTCAAATCACATTGAGGGATCTGGGTATATCTTGTCACGGACAGAGCTTGTTGAATTGGCCTAACGCGAGCGAAGGATAGGATTGACAAAGTGTCATATTATAATACATGCACCGCGGTTACAGGATACGTGTCCTGAAGGGCTCGTTACGATGGAACGGTACTCGATCAAGAAGAATGTTACTGTCGTTGACTTGTGCCTTTGGTATGGTGGTGCGGATGGACAAGTTGAGAGCTCCAGGGATGACATGGGAGTTGATGCAGGCCATGAAGAGGATTCAGATTGGTTGTATTACAGAATCAAGAATAGTATATCTGGAATCACATATTGACACTTTGAATACAGGAGATATTAGAATTTCAATCCATACGAAGATGCATAGAGCAAACCATAATACGATTCTCAATGTGGATGCTCAAGAGAAGAGTTGTGGGAATTTAACACGAACATGTGACTGGAGCTTGTCATTACCACCTATAAAGGTAGCCTTTTTGGTATCACAGCCCATCCAAACGAATGGAGATGTATTGTGGTTTTGAGCGCCAGGAATTTCCTATTAAGTAATTTGCTCGCTTAGATACAGCTGTTTGGGGGGGGGGATTTAACAGTTACTGTTCCACGCACCTGCTTCCATCTATTCCTCGTGCTTTCAACCCAAGTCGGTCGTTCAACCTCAATGATATGGACCTTCACATTCGCGACTTCCCTCTCCAATCGCTCTCCTAGACGCTTTGCAGCACCAAAATGTGGGCATCCAGACCATCCCGAGATAAAGTAACATTGGCGTTGCACTTTAGGTTCTGGGTCCGGTACAATGCGTTTCGTGACATCATCCAAGGGCATGTGCGATCGGCGTTCATCGTCATTGTCGTCATACGATTTCGGTATAATAGTTGATTGTGATTGTTGGTGATGGAATGGTGAGTCTCCCAATATCGATGGTGCCGATGAAACTGGTGGTTCCAAGTCGAGCGATTTGAGATAATCACCTGTGTAGAACATGTACTGCCCTGTGTAATACAGCGTGCCTGCTACGAGCGCCACCACAGCTAGTCTAGTTATGGTTCTACTTGACATTTTTGACATTTTTGATGGATGCAATGTTTGGAGTAATGAGATGAGAGATATTCGCAGAAGGGCGACGGTGTGTGGTGTTAGAAGGTTCGTGATGATGGGAGAGACAACCGGAGATGCCAGTAAACTGTTGTTCATCTTGTGTTTCAAGGTATTTCGGCTCAGCAGGTGTTGTCATGAACTCAGGGTGATTGGTGTTATACCTCATCCTTTTCATTAGATAGAGGGCCGACATGCAATTAAAGGGATGATGTCCAAACACGCGAAGCAGAGCTGTTGCGATAGACACGAGAGTTGCATCCATAGTGTTAAGACTCTTGCATGCAGGTAGAGTGTTTTCGACAGTCCTTCCAGGGCAAGTGGGGAGGGTTTTCAAAACACATCTGCAGGTATTTTATCAAGCATGTCCTAGTATCAGATTTCATGCGCCCTGTGCGAATTCAAGGGAAAGGTGGCAGAATCGCGAAGTGTGTTTGACATGTTGTTGGAAGGTTAGGAAATTTTCCCACGTAACCTCAAAAAAACCTTCTGCAGGTCATAGCTATAAAAGCAAATCACAATTTATCTTCTTTCAAATAAAATCTTATCAAAGTCGTCAATTATATATGTTATGAATCGTCTCATAACATATTCCTCTCAATCATATAAAAGAGCACCGTCTCAAAACCTTTTGTACTCTCATAACGTTATATTGTTGAATAGAAGAGAGCTTAGTTCAACATTAATCAAGTCATCCACGTCCACTCAGGTTATCTTCAGCGCAATCCAGTTCAAGTGCACTAAAGCATAACAATATAGGCTGAAGTTGAATTCGGATAATTAGAATCCAAAACCCTGTACTTCCATGCAGACGTCTGACATCAGAACTGAATTATTATCCAAACATGCATCGTTAACAGAAGTTCCAATCGGACCCTTTTCTTGCCCGATCGATGAAGGCACGCTTTAAAGAGTTTTCGTGTTCGCTTGTTCCACAACGCCATGGCAAAATACGTCATAGCTTAAAGACATTAGAGGTACATGTCGGGTATGTGAAATGCAAATTCTCGACAAATAGTTGTAAACAATGTTGTAAACTATGTTTTGGTATTCAACAAACCTAAAGCTTCACCTGACCGCCCCTTGATATCTGGCAAAAGCGATACTATCCAAATCAAAACACGAGCCTCTATCTTCCCCTCCGAAACGGAGCGTGTCTCGTCTGCTGCTTGACTACCCGCAGATGGAGCAGTAACACTACTAGTATTTCCTCCCATCCCCAATAGCTGTCTCAATATGCCAACACGAGCTGATAGACTCAGAACCAACTCACAACCTGATATCATATATTGCCCAGCCAAAGATGCAGCTGCAGTGACCTGACCGGCTAAAGTCAGGTCAGCGACTGTTGATGACACTACAGCACGACGACAGTCCAATGCATCAGATGATACAGGTGCATCCTCCAGTAAGGATGCTTGAACTGCCCGCCACATTTGTGTATCGACCAGTCGAGGGGCCAAACCACGCCCACACGCAATTATAAACAAGAGTCGTGTGAACAGATTCTGTGGAGGTGGTTGCACATCAGATGATGTGGCGTAGGCAACCAACGCCTCGATGCTTCTCGATACAAACATTTCTCGTTCTGATAAGAGACCATGTAAGAAATGCTGAGTGGGGTCTTCTCCTTTCAAAAAATTCAATAATCGTGCTTCCAACTAGAAGGATTGCACCAAAATTAGCGGCCAAATATCACCCTTATACCTCAGCAACATAACGCGCCTCTTCATCGAGCACTGAATCATGAGGCATTGACAACCGTGCATCGAGAAGCAACTGATGCATTTGCATCTCCGCCAGCTTGAGCAGCATATCTCTCCAGCAGACATGAAAATACGGTGACGTGTCCGTTTCTGTTTGAGACCACTCCTGCAATAATGTAAGTAAAGACTGGAACGCTGATGCGTTTTGGGTCGATTGTAACAGGTTGGTAAACAAGTTTCGGCGTGACTCCGGTGTCTCGACAGTTGCGGCGGAAATCTAGGCTCACAAGGCATGGAGTGCCAGCTATCAGAGTCTCGAAATAAACTCGCACTTACATCCATACCAAATGATTCCTTCACCAAGGCTGCCAACTTTGCTTGTTGGAGCTTTTGAACCAACTGGGGATCCTGAGCATAATTCTACCAAGCGGTATGTAAATTTAAGGATACGAGGATCAATAATCATGCGGGTTTGAAGCACGGATACCTTCTCTAACATCTCGACACAAGCCAACTTGACGGCAGCATCAAGGGAGGTATCTTCTAACACTGTGACGATTTCATCACGCATCATATTCCCCACGTGAGTAAATGCTACTTCAATGCCAGAGTCAGTCCCTGCCCATCTGTCATCATTAGTATCCTCCTCCCCAAGCACAACCCAATGGGTGACAGATTCGACCATGCCTCGAACTCGTTTGATATCGTCTAGGGAGCGCGATTTGAGTGTCTGTGTCAATACGGCATGGTACAATTGACATAAATCTAACTGTAAATCTAGGGATGGTGATAATGATACCAATCCATACACTAGACGAGGTGACACGCCATCACTTATTGAAGATTGAACAAGGTCTTGTAACTATCATGTGAAAAGGGGTCACTACAAGGCGAAACGAAAATGGCCTACAGCATATATATGGAGACACATACCGCCGCAAGATTGTTCGTGACCGCCCACTCAAGTCTGCCCATAAACATCTCTGATAGCTTTTCATTCGTTACCGGATCAGACAACTTCGAAGCGGAGTGTATAAAGTGCAGCTGTTGATAAATAGGGTGTAGCGAGTCCAATGCATCCGTTTCGCCATCAGACAAGGACAGAGCATGTTCAATCAGTTGGAGGCGAGCCGACACTGGCACCACACGTGCCAATGCCAATTTATGCACAACATCAGAGACATTCGCAATGGTTAAGACATCTAGCACACTGTCAATCTCATTCGCAACCCTAGAACATCAATCGAAATGAGTTCTCCATCTACCGGGAACAGAATGGCAAAGTACATACGATAGAGTATTTGCCGCCCCAGAAATACCATCCATAAGTTGCGTCACGTGGGCTTGGTATATCAAGTGAGCAGTCCTTTCAGTATCTATGATCTGGTACGTATATGTGGCCTCATCAGGGAAAAGCGGTTCAGGTACCAGATCCAGAACCCTATCAAAGCCTGGTTTTTTGATTACTTTGTTCCAGATGGCGTGCAGTTCTAATCTTACATAGGCAAGAGTTCCGTCAGGATATCGGCAAAGCCTTTGGTCGGATTTATACTCCGCCAATAATCCAGGTATCCACGAGGACCCAACGAGTTGAGTCGCACAAATACTCTGATATCTTTCTGAGGCAAATCTGTCCGAACGGCTAAATCTTCCGCTAAGGCTACACGCATTGCCAGACGAGCCGACAACGCGGGGTCCTACATACATACATACACAATACATGGTGAATCAGGATCGGCTTGTTTCATCAGCACCGAAATAGTCACTCACACTGGACTCCACACAGCGTCTAATCAACGCATACAACAACGACAGTCGCTCATGATCACCTATTTGAACTTGAGGATGCAAAGATCGTAATTTTTGTAATGTTTCAGATGCATCTCTCATAAGACGTTCTCTCACAGCATTGATTCGCTTTTTTAATACATCGATGGGAAGTTGATGTTGTTGAAACATCCAGCACACATGATGGATACATATCTGTTTAGTTGATTTGGGATAGGTCGAAGACCCTCAAACAAGAGAGATGCAGCGGTGACTCACATCGTAAATTCCAACGCCGAACTGCTCTGCTGATTTAATGGCCTCGGCTAAGCCGCTAACTTCCACGGTCTCGGATAATGCCAGTAAAGACACGCGCCGATATTGTGCATCTTGTGAAAACTTTTCGACATCAACGCCTTGGCGAGTAGCAACGTCCTACGTCAATTAGAACCGCTTTAGCGCATTTTACAACTTTCGCATGTACATAATCTGAGGAGGACTGACCTTTGCTACTGACTGCTGCCGTCTATTTTTGGTTCTTTCGGCAAACTGCAAGCCCCGCTCGAGATCATCTTTAACAAACTGCCAGACTTCGTTGTCGAATTCCGTGTTGCCCTCCAAAATGTGCTTGATAGCTTGTGCCGACCTAACAACAGCTGCTGGTGCCATTGACAGGATGTCATGAATGGAGACGCAGCTCTCGGCTGAGGTAGATAGATCACACATGGCTTTCAGTGCGTACGAATACATGCCGAATTGCTCATATAACGTCAACGGAGGTAAAGTATCAAACAAGTCATCCATTTTGGATCCCTATTCGTTTCGGCAGCTTAGCAACCACCAACACTACCGGTAATGTCCGCGACATACCTGTTCACCGAGCAAGGCACACAACGATAATACAGCATCAGACATAAACGCAGCTTTCACTAATTCTGATACGTCATAATGCTGCAGCTCACCCTGTTCTTGCATCATCTTCGACACAGACTTCCATTCGTCACTCAGCTGTAGGGCTCTGATCCTTGCCAATAATTGTAGAATAAGGAGACGGGATGGTCTTTCAGCATCTCGGTCGGCATCACAAATGTACACCCCCACAGTCGTTTTGCTCATGGGGCTTTGATAGAATTCATGTAGAGACAATCGATCCGTTGGGAGCATCGTATCTACTTTCGGCAGATTTGCGTAGACTGTTTCTTGCATCCTGGTCAGATGAGATTCATTCTGTTTACCGAGGACGCTACTATATGTCGATTCGATACTACAATGTGCCCAACAATCTAGAGCTACACCGATTTGGCCAGGCGGACACAAAGCCGTAACGTGGCCGAGTAGTTTCGCCCTATTATCCAAATCTTCATATTTGGGATTCACAGCTAGTCGGAGGCAGACCTGCCAAACCACATCGATGACTTTGTTATCAGGAATCATTAGAACTAGGCCATTGCATTGCGTCGAAGCTACCTTCCAATTTTCGAAATCGATAGCAGCGTCTGCAATGTAAGCCCGTACTCGAATTTCCGTCAAAAATGAGTCCGATTTTGCTGAAGATAGTTTACGACCTATTTCGAGCCATCGATCGGCATTATTTACCGCGCTGGGGGCCGCTTTAACAGCCTGTTGAATTAGGGAGATACGATCTGGGGACATGCGAATCTGCATTGGCAGAATGTCGAGGTTTGGTACACGAAATAATGCATGGGTGGCTTCTATCAAATCCATTTCTGCTCGTATGTTCGGCTTATTTGCTGGAAGAATTCGAAGACTAGGACCAAGGAAACAATTAAGTAACAGCCATATGGCACGGAAACACGCGCCACACTAAAATCCACACGTCGCTCACCAGTCAAAGGCCATTCTCATCAGTCCTGTTGTAGAGTCGCCAGATTCAGCATTATCATAGAACTCACGACTAGCATTCAGAACCAGCATCTCCGCCTCTTTGTCGGAAAGAGGTGGCGGTTCTCCAGCTCCAGATAAAAGGTCCTTCACTAAACCAAATCCTATGGATTTATATGTGGTGAGCAATGGTTAAAATGCCAAATATGTCGGCATCTCGAATACGCACGACCGGCGGTCAAGGCAACAGCTACAAACTGTCCATATAGTTCGTCCAGCCCCACCAATCCCAGAACACCCAAACCTCTTAGTTCCATCATATCATCAAATAGCGCCTTCCAGGTAGCATCACCAGCGTCCGTCATTCCCAAATCACATCTTGCAAACTGACGTACAAGTTGCCTGCATAAATCTTTCTGTTGGTGAATGTTATCACTGACGGATGAGATCCACGACGAAACCACTGGTATCTTGTGTCGTGAGAGAATACGGATGGCAACCAGATGACATTTGAAGACTTCCAGACGAATTGCTAGATCGTCCATAAGAGCTTCGTTCGAGGAATCAGATGAGGTAGAGTCATTGGATGATAGGTCACTGAGATCTGGTGCACAGGAGGCTAATCGCTCTAATAAGGGCGATGGTATTGCCTCTGTACTTAGGTAAGCTGTTTCCAATACTACTTGGGCCTGTGTGATGCGAGAATGGATAACACGTTTATCCTTTGGCACTTCATCCGTTGAGGTCTCCAGCATCTTCACTGCTAACTCGAGGCCTTGTATGCCCTCGCTGGCTTTGCTGACAATCCAATCACCAAACATCCGAGCTGCATCTCCACTAATTCTCTGCTCCTTGTTTTTCAAATTAGCACGTTCGAGATAGGGCCCAACATATCGTCGCGCTATTTCTGGCAAATCAGATCCTAGGCCCATAAACATATTGACAATATCAGATTCCGTAGCTGACTGAATTTTGGATAAAGTGAGATCAACTACTTCACGAGAGCCAGGCGAATATCCTTCGTATATCAAAGTACACAGTGTCGTTAGGTCCCATACCATCTCCTTCAGGTCGTATTGTTTACTAGCGATCGTGGCTAAACCTAAAGCTAGAGAAGGACAACCAGCTGCTTCTATGGATTGAATTCGTCTCTGTAACCATTCGATTATGTTCGCTACGGTGAGAGGATGTGATGCTGACGGTAAAGTTCGTACTACAGTTGGCGGAGGTTGCCAATCAACAATAGACCTGACCGCGGGAGACTCTGACCAATCAGACTTCCTCCAGGCCATCACGATAAACGGTATCTCAACTCCATTCTGACATTGTGGTACCAGGCGATAATATTTGCTTGGTTCAGTACTCTCTGGAAATAGCTCCAAAAGACTCCATCGATATGGTAAAAGTACATTTCCATGACGTGTGAGCATGGCCTCTAAAGCTGTACAGTTTCCATCAACAGCAAATCCAACAGCGATATCCATGATACTCAGACTACGAAACCAAGCATAGTGCTCCCCGTAGTTCGATAGAGCGGCATCGACATATATGGATTCATGGGTGTCCAGTAAATCCAGATAATAGAACAGCAGAGTTCGGTGACGGCATATGTGTAGAGGCTCCGGCATACGCCGTAGTACATCATCTGCATTGATGGATCCAGTCACTTTGATACCATGCTTCAATAACGCACGCGTGGAGCCTGGGGAATCTCCTGTTCGTCGAGTACATTCATTCAAAACCCAGTCCAAATCTTCTACCCGAGACAAGTAGGACTTTATATTGTCATGATTCACTTGGGCATCTAACCATTGGGCTTTCCGTAACGGTTCTTCGTTCAATTTACATCGAACAACGAGTTCGGAAGCCAGATCATACTGTTTACATTCTATATACTTGCGTAGACACTCGGCCGGTGCTAATTTGGTGGATCTGAGTAGGCTATTGCAGTGCCTGTCATGGAGGTTGTCTATTGTAGTCATGATGTGTCTGGTTCTCACCTGCCGAATTGCATGCTCTTGACGTGGAAACCTTGCGAGCCAGTGAGAATCAGCAGCAGGCGAGTGCCATGTTGTTGCAGGATATTGCGAGCACGGGCCGGCGGAAGCGAGAGGACAGCTGCGGTTCCACTTCGCTGTGAAAATGAAGCGGGACTGGGCGAATACATAACGCGCAATGCGTAATTGCTTAACTGGGACTTTTTGTACCGTCAAACTCCACCGTGCGTTCTGTTGGTCATAATCACGCATAGTCATCAACAGGTTCGAGGGCGATTACAAGAGTCGCGTCTCATATCCAACCGTCCAATTTGCCGCGGAATGGCACCTGTAACTATGGTGTGCACTGATTACTGGCATTGCTATGCGTGCTTCAGCCCTTGACGCCCGACGTGACACAATCCACGGAAACGTCCAAACATCGAGAAGACATTCCCAAATGGAGTACGGCGACGAGGCCGCAGCCGCCGCCGCTGTTGTATCATACGACGATTTCATCAAGAGGCATCGACTGCAGTTAGAATCCATACCTGACAATCTATGTCCAGTATGTCCATCGCCCGGGCGCCTGGAATCGGTGACTCATCCTCAACCATGGTTCACTAGGTACTCTATAGCAAACTAAAGAACGAGATTCTGGATGCCGGGACATACTTTTCACTCCAAGAATCCAATGGTTTAAGAGGCGGACATGACCTGATAGCAACTCCCGCCGAAGGAATCGCCCAACAGTCTGATCTGTTCTTGACAGATCACTTCTTTATGTTCATGCCAACCAAGGACATGCAGGCAGAGCTTGCATCGAACTTGAAGCTGCTTGAGCGTCTTGAAGCTATGATGGGACTGTCAGCATTTGGGTCTGAATTAAACGATAACGATGACCAACCAGATGATGCTGAAGATCTAGTGCTACTAGTATCAACAGCCGCTACTTGCTCCGAGGATGCAGCTCGGAATGCGCTCCAGAGCCATAACTGGGAGGTGGTGGAAGCCATGTCGTCATTGGAGCAAACAGACCTGGATGATATGCACAACCTCCAACAGCAGATCGCTCAACAACTGGGTGGTGACCGTCAAGATCAGGAGCATGCTCCTAAAAAGTTGGAAGTGAGGGATCGGGCTAGTCGCGCATTCAACGAGATTTGGAAGTGAGTCGATGTTTCTTTGGTGCTTCCTGCTTGGTTTGTCCACCGACAATCAACAATAGGATTGCACAAACATATTCCGTAGCATGGGAAGCAGAAGATTCAACTGTCAAAGTCCAAACAGTGTGGTTTGTCTGTGATGAAGTCGGAACTTCCATATCGCATTCAGAAACGCCAAACTCGAAAATGACTACCTTTTTGTACTATCCAAAGCTTGAGAGCACCGCGCCAATAGCATATTCACTATTTTGGCCGATTCTGGATTTGGAATATGGAGATTTACTTACAAGAGATTTTGTTCCGGAAAGTGCGTATGGTGCATTGGATCTGGATGAGTATTCACATCTGAATCCGTCACAATAGTGATCCGTAACGGTTTCAGTCGAGACGCCTACAGAATCGCTCTAGACATATACCCGAAAGCTGATTTGAAGGGAGCTAAGCAACGTCTACATTCGGAACTACTGAAGTACAAATCAGATGTCGGTGGTTCGAAAACACTGAAGCCATTAGAATCGGCATTGAAATCAAAGCCTGTTCACATGCCAGCTACATTGACCGCTAAAGCTGAGAACCGATTGCTAGATTTTGGGCTTCTGGCTGATTTCATACATCGTGCATATGAAGCTAATCCTGCTTGGTTTCCGCTTGTGTACGATTTGGAATCGCAACTTCATTTATTGGTTGCTGAGTACTTTGATGTACGGTGTGTTTACGCTGAATTTCAAAGGGATCGCTGTTGGCAAAATTCATGCCTCCAATTATAGAGATCAGGATTAGCCAAGAATTGGTGGACTGTCCGTGGTTCTACCAATCTTGACGGATACTCTTTTACTACCGGTGCCCTAGCCAGGATAGCAAGGCAGGTGGATCTTGGTGGAAGTATAGTAGTTGTTGAATGTGAGCACCATTCAATCGACTGCCTCTTTGCAGCGAATTCACCCCATGACTTCCTCGTTGCAGGGCCACAAGACGAATTGGAAGAATATGGTGGAAATCCATTCAACATGTTTTTCAACTTTGTCGTCGTTGAGCATCATGGCAGTTTGTCTGCATTACTGGTCTGTTTCAGCTCTTTTTGCCTTCATAGACCATGACGTCCTGCGGCTTGACACACATTAATGTAGAACACTGAAGATTTTATAGTCCGAATCGCACAACCACACTTACAGCATTATTCAGACCATCCAGCGCATGAACCTACCCCAACTCTTGTACTCGATACTCCTTCAACATTCATAAAGAACTTCAGTGAACGTCGATTAGAGATGATCATAGACGAAGTCGCGGAAGCCGTTGGTGGATTAATCAAAGCTATTTATCTCGATCAAGATGTGTCTCCTAATGCTTCTGCCTGTGGATTCTTTCAAATGCAAATCCGAATCAAAAAGGGAAATGGAATTGTCGTCGAAGGACTTAGGAATGGGATTGCAATGGTATGTATTACGGTTTGCAAGCTTATGTTGCTGTCACTCATGGATGTATTTGCATTTATCAGGACTGGGCAGGTTGGAGAATCGTGTAGGCTTTCCCGCAACGTGTAGCATGCTGTTACTTCTACTGCGACGCCTAGAACTACTTCCAAGTTGCTGAATATATCTAGCATTCATATTTTGAGACTTACTTTTTACTTGACAGAAAAATCTGCTAGTCTGATTAATGTTGGTATAGTCGTTCAAAGATCGTTCCCGCGTAACAGGGATGGATACGAGATGGAAACGCCCCATACGCGAAGAGAAGCTTCTCATTAGCTATCGATAACTATACCTTACGTGTTATACGTAGTTGTTGTCCATGACATGCCACGTGCCTCTGGGTGTGCATGTATAAAAAGACACCTTGTCGCCCATTCCATCCAACCATCCTTTCGCTTGCTGTGCTGCCGATGGTTAGTAAGAGACATTACTTGACGAATAGCGCTAACATCTCATTCAACTTATTGCCCAAGCCGTATCCTTGTTCTCGGATTTGATTTTGATGACCGATTGCTAAGACAACCACACACCAATAGACCAATCGACCATTCAAGACCAGTCACTATAAAAAAATGTACGTTATTGTCTGATATGTGATGGATGGGTGGATGGAAGGATGAATGGCGTTTGGATGGATGATGGACGAGTGAACGTTTGGATGGGTGGATGGATGATGGATGGCAGACACGAGCTAAGACCCTAATCCCCAAACCATAGATAATTATTTTGTATATAAAGTCCCTATAGGAAAAAAGTCAAAAAAAAACTGTAAAACAGAACAAATCAAAAATGTAAGTACCATTTCGGAGGTTTGCAAACAGTTGCACTAGAATTTCTAACCTGTATCTTTAAATCATAGATATACACCCGAAGCACTCTAGAGGGTAAGAAATCAATGCTCGTGTGTCCGTAAAGGCCGGATATACGTCGGCATCCTGGGTTGCTTCTACACATCAAATAATCTCCGTGTAGAACTCGGACACCCCTCTCGACCTTGTACCTTTGCCCCTTTGATACAGAAGCTGAAAACTATCTTCCCTGATGGTGGCACCGTATTTGTCATCGACGGTGATCCCACTTCTGCCAAGTCAGAGACTAGCATGAAGCGCCATCGGGAGTGGGGCAAAGTGGTTGATGAGTTGGACAAGGTAGCTGCTTCCATGAAGCAGGCGGCTGACGATGGTAAAAAGAGAATGCCAAAGTCCTTTTATGAAATGTTAGATCGGTTGACACGTCGCGCGTTCCTCGTGAATGACGACGTCAAGACCGGTCTAGCCGCCGCTCTGGAAGCAGAGTTCAAGGTCGAGAAGGCACCCGGTGAAGCTGATGTATACATTGGCCGGGTAGCTACTGGTGAGTGAAATTTGTCTGTTTGGAGCATGTTTTTATTGGATGTGTTTGTGGGAATTGTTCTCAGTTATCAAACGCTTGAATACTAAGACGTTTCTCTATTAGACCTGGACATTGTCGTCTCTGGGGATTCAGAGGTCTTTTGCTACAGGAATGTCAAGACAATGGTCAGGCCAACACGCCATAGAGGCCAGTCCGTTTTCAACGTACTGGACAAGAGTCTCGCATTGAGGAAGATGAGACTCCATGCTGATGACCTTGTCGTCCTCGCTGTTGTATCGGGGAATGATTACGCAAGTAACATCCCCGGTAAAGCCATCGTGACCAACGTCAAGGTATTTCAGAAAATCAAGGAAAAGGGAGACTTTTCAAAGGAGGAGATGCTCAAGAAGTATCTCCAACCACCGGTACAGGTGTTCTATAACATAAATAGGTTGCTGCCAGGCCCCTACCGTTGGTCTTGTCATGCGCCACATACGACAATGTAACAAGCCGCAAGGTTAGTTTGACAGGTCGTGGGAAGAATGGGGTATTTTCCCACAAAAATCTTATGCAGGTCATAACTATAAAATCAAATCACAATGTACTGTCTTTCAATCATAATCAAATCAAATTAGTCATCAATATAGATTTATTTTGGAATTCGCAAAAGCCCTGTTTAACATTTACCCACAGGCGCCTGACAGGTCTATTGTTCCGCACACGTCTTTTGGAGACAGGTATATGACGATGTTTTCATCCAAAGGCCGTCTGTTGGACGAGGTCTTCCGGTTGCCTCCAGAAATACTTGCCAAGAGCAGATATGTGCTGGACGATAGCCCGCGTCGCTACGTCCGCACACCCAGCTTCATGACCAACGGCTTGGTCTTGTCCCTGCTATGGATTGATACCACCAGCAAGCCGTCACCACCCGATCGCAAAGTGGAGGATGCTATCAACCTTTCCAACATCTTCAGCAATAAATCCTTGCAATCGACTCACTGAGATGCCTGGATCATAGCGATAGATCCCGGGGCGACCTGCATTGCAGGTGCAGTAGCCTATGACCTCAACCACCCTGACCAACGACGTAATGTAGCCGTCACCACAAAATCCCTCGCCGAACCCGAAAGGCGCTACAGAGATTGGCTGGAGGCCAACAAGCCGGAGGCCATTTGCACAGCCGAACAGGAGTGCACCAAGTCCGACCAGGAGACTTGGGCCGTCTTCCTCCGACGCTTTGTCACGTCATATGACATAGCGCGTACTTATTATAGCTCCACGAAGTACAAGAGGTAGCAGTGGGATGCCGACAAAGCTAAACGGGGCGAGCTAGATAGGGTGTTAGAGGGCATCGTAAACATGGTGGACGAGTCGATGAGCCACAAGCTATCGGGTGGGAAAAAGCTCATAGTTGCCATAGGGAAGGGTGACTTTAGTTCGGCCAAGTCACGCCACGTCATGTTTACCGGGTACCTCATCCGCAAGCTCCGGCCTCTTGGATATACCATTGTGGGGGTCAATGAGTATTGTACATCCAAGATGCAGGCTATTCGCCGCTTTTATTGCCGTCACTGCAACAGGTGGTATCACAGAGATGTGATGGCAGCTGACAATATGGTCAATATTGACAGGGGGTACCTGGAACATGATGAACGGCCATCCTACCTGAAGCCGCCTTCCAAGGACAAGAACAGCACCATGAAGCGGAAGGCTGGTGAAGGTGGTACATCCCGGGCTGGGCCGAGCAAGAGTCGAAAAACTCGCTAGGCAGATTGAAAATTCGCGAAAAATTGGCCTACGTAAGTGGAATCATTTCCGTGATACAAGTTCCATGATGTTGTTTGGTTGCTAACAGCACGATGGTCAAATAGGGGCCGTTCAAACGCCCTCGTACAATCCATTACAGTACGTCATGATGACGTATCTTCATTGACACAAATACACATTGCCACTACTATTATCCATCCTAATATGACTTTCAACCCTGTTCAATAATGTCAGTCAGTGTCCATCGGATCGTCATCTAGATTATGCTGTTGCGCGATCCCACTTGCAATACTCAATGAATCTGGGGCCAATCCACTCACAGCAGCAGGTGGTGTAGCTGGTCTCAATATCGGATCAAAAGGACTCGGCGCTGGATTGGCTCCTAATGCAAGCACTTGGGGTGGTAACGGATCAAGGGGCGGTGGCGACATTATCATGGCGTTCAAATCTGTTGTCGCTGCTGTCGTAATTGTGCCATCGTTATCGTTAGTGGCGGTGTTATTGACAGATGGTTGGGTATCTGCTGTCGAATAAGATTGGGTATGCTCTGCAACGTCAGATGATGTCACTAGTAAAACTTTTTCCAGGGCTCTCAGGTATGCCCATATGCTACGATGCTGTCCAGACGAGCTGGTTATTAGTTCACACAATCGCTGAATTGTGAATGGTGGCCTACTTGACATGTGGTTTCAGTTTCGATGCACAAAAGGCATGCGAGGAATGTCCACGAAGGAGGTTCGTACTCTTCAAAACTGTCTAATGCCTCATCGATCCGTTCTTCATATTCAGCTATAGTCTCTCCCTTGTTGAGTGATCCATTGGGCTTGCCGAGTGTATCATGAGAATGCACATTCTACCATAGGACAGGGTTGGTCGAATGTGGTGACACTTGTTCAGCAACAGCATGACCCCACCACGACGACATACTTTCTTAATCTTGAATCTAACCATTTCCTTGAGCAACGCCCAGGGTATTCCTCTAAACTCGTTATCGAATGTGTGGACTCTGCGCATGCATTGAATGTTGACACGAATCACGTACTCTGTATAACATGTATCAGCGATTCTCAGTAAAATTTGATCGAATTCTAACGTAGGAGCAGAGATATGAGCGGATTTGAAGTAAATGAGTCTGATTATCTGTTGACAACCTACCGACGTTCCATTCAGACTTTGTCTCAACAAACCCTGCAAATCGAGTCACCGTTAGTCGTGGGCTGGATAGACATTAGGACACAAGTTGAACGAACACCTTTGAGCAACGCAAGGGTCGATTCATCAGCCACCATCATCGGTTTGTTGAGTTGGAGTGGGTTACCATTGCTTGCTTGCTTGCTTCCTTTCATGAGGTTGCAACGGGAATGAATTTGAATTGCCATGCGAGATCATTATCCTTGCCTCGTCATTGTTATAATCTAGCCTTTGACCTTAACGTGTCCAAACGCCAACCATGAACACTCATCACGCACTCATTCAGCAGCCATAGATTTGCGCCGTCATCAGTCATGGTCCCGCGGCTTCAGCCATCAATTATCATCGTCGGCAAGGATCGGTTGGGTTTGTTCTCGAGGCGACCATTTTACTGTGGAAATATTCTCTGGGTCAATTCAATCAGTTTTTATAGCAGATCTATATTATACACATGGAATTGATGGGGCACAGACGTGCTAACGTCAGGACGGAAACTATCGGCCGTTTCAGGACGTGGTTCTTATAACAACGATCGCTGCGATTGCATTGTCGGCAGTTGTAGAGAACACTCAACAACACGCGTCCTTTTCAAGTATCGTTTGGAATCATTCATAGATTTCGCCTCTCGCCGGTCGGCATCTTTTGATTCGAAATGATTTTCGATCTCACTAGCAGATCCCATCCGGCGAATTTGGCCATTTTGGGTCTAGAATCCGCGCGGATTCTACTCGTATTTACGTGTTTTGTCGCTGCTTATCCCACTACCGGATCTAATTTTCTCGATGATACAGTAGGGGGTTTCAATTCACATTTCGATAAATGAAAGTATTTCGATAAGCGCGTCGAATTCGGACCCGCAGAATTGACCAGCCATCGTAAAGTCGCATCATACATCATCAAAGGTAAGGATTAATAATATTAGATTACATTTTTAGTACTATATTACTACTCTACTACTACTTTATGACTACTGTATTACATACAATCTTGCTTACTGATACATCATCAAAGTGTCAACATATGACTTAGTGAACAAACCGATTCTGGCATACACTTAGGAGAATGCGCAGCCAGTATACTCAGCAGACACACCGCTTTTGTCGTTATGGGCGCAACTTCAATGGCATAAATATTTGACAGATCGCTGCGAACCAAGCGGACCAACTGCCTAAAACAAATTTTGTACTACCAACGCGTCTGACGCTCCTTGTATCGCCATTGTAAAGAGATGCCAGTTTGATGTTTGGTCTGTTTATGACGATGATACAGAAAAGACACGAATTCAATGTGAACGGAAGCCAACGGCTACCATGTCATGAGTAAACGCAATCGGGGCGCTGCTCCGTTGTCCGGCCTGTAGTCACGTCGACAACAGTGTATAGATTGAGGTACTATTGGCATCTGCACTGCTAAGTGTACGAGTACATGCACGTATCTCGTGATCACCGCGGGGGAACTTTGACAACGCTCCCACTATGAAATAGTTGACAAACAATACTAAAATGGTCCAGATAAGACGCTACACTCGTATATTCTAGTTGATGTGAATTGAACCTTCAATTCAGCAGTGTTCCTCGTATTTAAGGGTGTTGAGATGTCGTCAAGATTATGTTGAGTGATAAGCAATAATACTATTAAGACATGACACCAGTGTGCCACACAACACCAGACAGACGCCAAGGGTGCAGGTGGTTTGTGGTTAGTTACCTGGGTGTGTTTAAATGTCGGGATTCACCCATCGCGTCAGGATTTTCAGCACGCGTTCGTACTCGTTGGAGCCTATGGGTCTTGTGAAAAATTGCGGTATTGTGGGAAGACTCATGACTGCATGGGTGGGCATCCTGCTTCGCGACTGCTTCAAGCACAAAAGGCCAAACTATTGTAACGTCAAGGACAAACGGAATGGCACAACACGTTCAAACGACTAGAACAACAGACAGTTTGCTAGCCGAACTACGACTGGCCAAAGCACCGGCTGGGGCATATATTGAACCAGAAAATGAGAAACTTGGTACAGACTTTTTGAGAGTCAAGCTGGATACCGTAGTGGTTCGCAAAAATGAAGTAAGTGTGGTGCTCTTGCGTTACTCTATACTTGATCACAACCAATTCCCATCGAATTCTGATCGCAGTGCCTGACATTTTGAGCGTCATTTCAATAGGGAAAAGAACTTGATACTCTCGCTTTATATCGACGAGCTGCCAACTTTCTTACTGCTAGTATGTTGTACTTGCGATACAATACGCTGCTGCAAGAACCTTTGAAGGTATCACCTTGAAGTGTAGTGGATTGTGTGGACCGGCATTTATACCTGTTTTAACGTGTGCCCATTAGATTGAGCATATCAAGCCCAGGCTTTTGGGACATTGGGGAACTTGTCCTGGTTTGACACTGGCATGTGGCTGGCGTGTCACTTCATCACAACGACTGCTTACCTTCATCTCGCACTGTAGATCTACAGCCACTGCAATTACCTTATCAAAAAGCACAACATCGACATGTTCTTTGTCACCGGTCCAGGACACGGAGCTCCTGCCGTTCTCGCAAATCTCTTTCTGGAAAACACATTGGGATACTTTGATCCAAAGTATGCATGGGAGGAGAATGGTGCTCATGAATTAATTAGAGGGTTCTCCTGGCCTGGTGGATTTCCTAGTCATGTTAATGCTCAAGTCCCAGGAACCATTCATGAGGGAGGTGAATTAGGATATAGTCTGTCGGTGTCTTTTGGAGCCGGTATGTGAATTGATTTACACTATAGCGCAATGGCGAGGGAATGCTGTTGGACAGAAATGCACGATTAATATAAACTCTTCGATTTTTGGTGCTTTTTTTCAGTTCCTAGTCCACTGATATGCTTACCATATCTAGTGATGGACAATCCAGATTTAATTGTCACCTGTGTAGTTGGTGATGGAGAATCTGAAACGGGGCCATTATCGACAGCTTGGCACGGTTTCAAATTCATTGATCCCCGAGAATCCGGTGCAGTACTACCGGTACGTGGTGATTTGAACATTTCCCTTGTTTTTAATCATTTCTGCGCGACAAGTGTAACCTTGGCTTCACTGCAGATTCTTCATGTGAATGGTTACAAGATTGCTGAAGGTGTGTCCCATTTTTGTCAGAAGTTGACTGCGGAAATGAGATCCTCACTGAATAATGTCTTCTAGGCACGATTCCTGGAAACATGTCGGATGACGAACTCGTTGCTCTTTACACTGGATATGGATATAAAGTCAGGATTGTAGAAAATATGGAAGACATTGATGCTGACCTAGCTGCTTCCATGGAATGGTAAATATGATAGAACAAGGCCACATATTCTCCTGTGCTTTGTTGAAGCCGTATCTCTGCTGTAGGGCCTATTGCGAAATCCGTCGGATACAACAAGCAGCTCGCACTGGTAATCCTATCTCTAAACCGCGTTGGCCGATGTTGATTTTGAGAACACCTAAAGGTAAGTTCGTGTGACTCGAGTGTGTCTTGTCGTCAGTTAGAAGACCTCTATTGTATAGGTTGGACGGGGCCGTTAGAAGCACACGGAAATCAGATCGAAGGATCGTGGCGCGCTCATCAAATACCTTTGACCAATCCAATTACAGATAAAGAAGACTTTAACAAATTGCAGGAATGGTTGGCAAGTTATAGACCTGGCGAATTGTTTAATGAGCGTGGCATTCCACATCAAGAAGTTTTGAACGCCTTGCCCGCTGAGAAGTGGAGGATGGGGTAGGTAATCTGACATTGTTTGGATGACGCTGATATCATGCTAATCACTAATAGGCGCAATCCTCACACGTATGCAACCTGGGAGAAACTCGACACTCCAGATCCATCCAAGTTCGCAGTTAAACCAACAAAGAATGAAACTGAATGGGTTGGAGCAATGAATGTAGCTGGTAAATATTTGGCGGAACTATCGAAGAAGTAAGTCATTATGTAACTCTGTCATCTCTGGAAAGTCGAACTTCCCTTCCGTCGTTAGAAATCCAAAATCATTTCGTCTCTTCTCGCCAGACGAAATGGAATCCAATAAATTGGGAGCCATGTTGGAAGTCACCAATCGAAATTTTCAATGGGATCCAGCAACTGCCAATAAGGGTGGTCGAGTTATTGAAGTTCTCTCTGAACATAACTGTCAAGGTTGGATGCAAGGATATACTTTAACGGGTAGAACTGGTCTATTCCCCTCGTACGAAGCCTTCTTGCAAATCATCGGTATGAGATGTCGATCGGTTGAGTCATGCGACATATGCAGCGGTGCTTTTTGCTCAACGGGGCAACTGCAACGTAGCTTCCATGATGGTTCAGTACTCAAAGTTCGCTAAGATGGCTCATGAAACACCATGGCGACGGGACGTGTCTTCATTGAATTATATTGAATCATCTACTCTGTGGCGTCAAGAGCACAATGGATTCTCTCATGTCAGTGGTCGTTACTATGCAATGTTCGACGCAGTAAGCTCTTTGCACGAGCATCAACATCCCTTACTGGCAATCTCTTCTAGCAAAATCCAGGCTTCATTGATGCAGTGATCAATCTCAAATCCAACCAAGCTCGTGTCTATCTTCCCCCGGATGCTAATACTTTGCTAGCGACAGTCGATCATTGTATGACAAGTCAAAACCACATTCAGTTGATTGTGTCATCAAAATCACCAAATCCTGTTTGGTTTACATATGAAGAAGCAGTTGCGCATTGTCGAGCTGGTGCTTCTGTTTTGCGGTTTGCTTCCACTGATGGAGGTGTTTCGCCGGATGTAGTCCTGGTTGGCTGTGGGGCGGAAGTCACAACTGAAATTGTAGCTGCTGCAGCTGTATTGAAGAAGGATGCCCCAAGTCTGCGACTCAGGGTTGTCAACGTCACTGGTTAGTTATCTGAAAAGATTGACAATTACTATTTGATTCCTGCACATTGTGCACGAAATAACCATAGATTTGATGATTTTGAGTCAGACGGCGGGACATCCTCATGCTTTGACGCAAGCAGCTTTTGACAGCCTTTTCACCAGGGACAAACCCATCATAGTACATAATATAACATCTCGTCATTTCACTTTACAGCACGCGCTAACGCAGAAACTCCAATAGTTTAACTTCCATGGCTACCCAACAGCTGTTAAAGCTCTTCTCTTTGATCGCCCCAACATTCGTCAACGATTACATGTCTTGGGATATATTGAAGAAGGTACTACTACGACACCATTCCATATGCTAGCTGTAAACAAAGCAAGCAGGTTCAACATCGCCGTTCATGCCTTGGAAATGGCAGGGCCTACGCACCCCTACGTTTCTGTGGACGTTGCTGGATTATGTGCCAAGTATATTTCTCAACTTCGAGATGTGAGCGGTCTGCACGTCTGGTCACTTTTGCCTCAAGATCACTACGACATGTGTTATAATAGCATGAGAAGTACATTTTGGTACATGGAACGGATCCAGACTACCTCCTCAAGCAACCAACTTGGTGATTACGGCAGCCTGTTTTGTGATTTGCTACTGTATATGTACACGCATTTGATTTGTGAATTAAGTTTGCTCATGTTGGCACCCACAAAACCTGAATTGACTATATTACTGCCGCCGCTACGCCGATATATACATATGCAACACATGCGTAATCCCCTACGACACTTTTAACCTATCAACAATCACAGCCTTCTTTGTCTCAACAATCTCCCTTTCGTCATCTCTGCTAGCATCAAAAGACACGTGTTGCTGGTTGAGCGGATTCTCAGGCGACTTTTTCCACCTCTTTGCCAGGAGTTCTTTGAGCTGTGATAATCGTAGCCCTGGGTTCTCCGTTTTCAGGATTGGGAGCTCTCGTTCTTCAAACGCTGCATAAGCTGCTTTCATCTATCCATAGATGACACATTGAGTACAAAGGCCGAAGCATATTGAGGCACACTCACTCTTTTTTCGGGATGCCTTTCCACAGCACTTGACTTGACATCACCACCAGACCCTGTTATCGTCAGCAAGTCTAACGCATCATCGATATTCGACGCTACGAATTCTATGACATTATCGTGCGATGGACTGCTTTCGGTTCGGTCGCTTCGTCGTTCAGCTACTTTGGCAGCCCCACGAGCTGGTTTATCGTCTTTGGCTGGCTTCACTGGTTTCTTGCTGAGTTCTAGCATTGGGTCATGTTACAGAGAGTCTGGACATCATATGGAATTAGCAAACCTTTCTCCTCAGCTGCTAATGCAGCCTCGCGCTCCTTTTTCTTTCTCAGTTCCTCTTGCCGCTTAGCTTCTGCGTCCTCTTTTTTCTTGCTGGATTTAGCTCCGTCGGACCATTCAACAGCCTCCTTTTCTTCCCTTGCTCTGGCTGCTTTGGCATCCTTGTCGGACTTGTTTGCAGCTTTCTTGTCGTTGGCTGCGACTGCTCTATCGATGTTGGATGATGTCAGATCGTTTTGGATGTTTTGACTCCTCGAAATGTTGGGATTTCAAGTAGAGGGAATGTCGGAATGAGAGACGCTCTGGCCACACTGGATGCACATAATAATGCAATTCCTGATTCTGCAAAAGGGATGACATCATTGCCGCACACACGAACTCAAACAATTCGAACGCTCTCCCATATGGAAAGTAAGTCATATACTTACTTATGATTTTGTCCCTTGGGCATACTTATTGATGATGTACCTCTGTAATTGGTGACAAATTGCTGATTGCTTTCGTTCCCAAACTTATCAGGAAACTGCTTGAGGAATAAGCTGGCTCGGATAAACGCAGTGCATCGAGTGGACAATCCGTGATATGATATGGATTCGTGTCGTTTCAAGTTTGAGTGTCTCCGCCACGCGAGTAGAAGACATCATCAATCTGCGTGTTCGTGGTGCAGTCCATCCAACTCGCCGCGTACCAGATTATACACCGAGGACCCAAGATGAAGCACCGAAGAGGACCGGAACTCGAGGACCGAGGGGGAAAACTGCGTGCGGTTTCACGCTAGTACTTTTGTACGTTCTTGGAGATTGCTTAGCATAAGGGCCATCTCCATCCCCATCCGCAGAGGCCTTGATGATGTTGCAGCAAACCTTTGAGAAAATGGGTAAGATCCATATGGGGAGCTGTTGATAGCACGCGGGTCGATCACCAACCCTAAGATAAATGCACACCCGTATTCTTACATGCACTAAAACAATCAAGTAATGTGTTTCCGAAAACAGTGACAGCTGCCAACGCCTTACACAGTCCTATACTGAAGTGGTGCCGCAGTTATCATACCAAAGTGACGCACCAATCTAGTTGCTTAACCCACCCGTCATTCTCAATACATAGGTTCGTCGGTCCTTGAGAAAGTGATCACGACGGATTGTTGATTTTGGCCTTCCCACAACTTGGTACCGGTGGTTGTTGCGCTGCCTTAGCATGGAAATCATATTACAATTGGACATAATCAAAAATACTAACGAGCACATACTTCAAACTCATCATAATCCCGGAATCATGCCAAGGTTTCTGCCCGCTAGTCTTGTGACTCCAGTTTGAACCGATAGCCGTAACGAACGCTGTATTTTATGGCCATGTGAATAGGACGCTTGCGAATACCTAGTAGGATGACCCTGTATTAGTTGTTCCTTCGCACCCGGGTGAAATCTATGGCTATGTTTCATGGCCTTGTGAATAGGACGTTTGCAAATACAGGCGTGCATAATGTTCCGTATAGGTATGTAGAAAAGAGTGTGTCTCATCACCTCTCTCTCTCACAATAAAGTTAACACAACTCGTTGTGTAAGAGTGAGAGAGAGAGGTAAGAAGAAGCTGATAGCTTTGTTCGTTGCCAGATATAATATATGAAATAACATCACCTGTACCTAGATTAACAATATTGTATTTCATCACAGGTACAGTGCTGTGCACAATAAAGTTAACACAACTCGTTGTGTAAGAGTGAGAGAGAGAGATTAACAATATTGTATTTCATCACAAGGTAAGTGAAGTATTAAGTAAGATTTAACGGTTTCACGAGTAAGTCAACCCCTAACTTGTACTTAGTTGCACGGATTTGCAGATGGCGAACACAAGGGGAAACACGCACGATACTCTTACGCAATAGCACATACTTACGAACAAGCACTTGATGCCTGATTCCACCATATGTACTTTCTAGCGTTGAAGGCTCGTGAAGGAGTGAGCGTTAACAACGCGATTGTTTGCAATCTGCATGTACAATCGGTTCGACCCGTCAATTACACATATATCAATGGCAAATAATCTGGGAAAGTTCGGCATTTCACGATCTTATCCTTCAACACTACTCTTTTCTTGTTCACTACTTGAATGCAGGTGTTGAGTTTTGTGAGGGTCTAGGTATCGACCTGAACAAGTGGGATCCACCATCAAATGTGTATTAATTTAATTACTCGCGGTACCGTTTCTGGTAGTTTCGGAGCTGAATTTCCTTGATTTGATGCGCCGGCTATGACGATATCAATTTCAAACAGTCGGCGACAATTCAGGCTAGCAATGCAAGTAAGGTATTCGTATATGTGGATTTGGAGCAGCGTCGATTTAGGCTATCGAAAATCAGAAATCGCAAGAGTGCGCCCCAAGTAAATCAAGTTATCTGCGGCACTAGGACTGCAGGTGCTGCGTGATTCCGGATGATGAGCGTAGTAGTAACCCCATCGGCCGCGAAGAGGGAAAGTGTTTTCACAATCTAGGATGAAAAGTTGTTTAGCTTAAATATAGGACAATGCGTTAGCAAACGAAGAGCTTTAGCTGGATGATAATGATCTGGTGGTAGCGCACTCACGCGATGATCTGCAGTACGCGCTCGGTTATTGCGGGCCCAGAAGTTGATGAACCCAGGGCAGACGATGGGAGACTGGGCACCATGTACACAGACAGCTGGCCAGGATGGATGTTCAATGTAAGTGGCTCAGTATCACACCTCCTCCGTGCCTCTGTTGTTGTTGGCTTCAGGCATGCATGTTTAGTGGCAATGTCTTGCTATGCTGAGGTCCCAGATAGGTGGATTAATACCCGACGTCCGCGGGTGCACATCGAATGTTACGACCTGCATCCTCTTTGGCCCGCCTTCTGTTGAAATGCAACCGCAAACTCACAACATCTTCAACGCCTAATCGACCCAAACCGACCTAGATACGTGTCCAATCTTACCGCAATGCTTGATATAGATGAGCTTCGAACCATATTTCGGAACTTTGGGCGGATCAAAATGATTGAAGTGCCTCCTCGCTCCCATCCAAACCAAGCGTCCACATGGGTCATCATTCAATACCAAACGCCGGCCGAGGCAACTGCTGGTTTAGCAATGGACTCGTATCTGTATCAAAATCGACAGCTTTTAGTTAGCAAGCAACCACCGGCTCAATCAACCGTACTCCCTCCATTCCTGGTTTATAGTCTCTGGTACGTAGGCCAGATGGGGTTATTAGCACTTTGTTCATTAACCCCAAGTGATCCACATTATTCAGGCCAGGTTACCGCAGCGCAACACTGAAACCAATGTATATGAGCACCCATACATTGTACCCTCATATGGTTAACTTAGCACCGCCTCAAGTCGCACAGACTCGTATATCTACTATCGCAGAGCTCGCTGTCGAGAAGATGTAGGTGGACCTCGCAACCACCCACCGAAAACTGCGAGCCACTCACGCTTCAGGCCCGACTATAGACCAGTAGTAGCAACATCGAGGACCAAACTGAGACCATTGTATGTTGCTCCCACATCACCAAGTAAACCGTTCAGAAAACATCGGAGGAAAGAACAAGAGGAGAATGTTGACTTCAAGTACCCTTATGAAGAGACAGCAATCCTCATGAAACAAATGGTAGATATGGCATATGACACTCTACATGAGCTAGTACGGAATATAGAGTCTCACATCCAGTCACATTCGCATTTGACAATCATACATCATTGTGGTTTGGAACCACGGACCTACCAATATATTGTGGAATCGGAGCCCGGAGGTTTGAAAATTTTCCTACTTGCCAACGTCGGAAAACGGTGTAGTCGCAATGTTGACCTAGTTAGTGGTAGTAATGGTCAGGAAGCTGGCCAGGTGGACCCAAGTTTAACCAAACCCCAACTACACCCGTTGAACACAGACCTCCTAGACATAATATCAGCCATGGAATCTGAATTTAGCAGAGTGCTAATATCCATCTCTTTGCGAACATTTCATTCAGTACAATGGGTTGGTGATGAAGGCTCCAACGGTGGATGTCAGACGCCATCAAGTTGTGTATGTGCCTATACTGATCCTTGCCATCAAGATACTGTTCATAGAATTAGAGGATGGGAGATTGTATCGGATATATCTTCATTTTCTTTAAATAGGTACAAGACTAGAGGGAGACATCAGAAGGAAGTGTATGAGGTTCAAACTGGTGCTCCTCCTAAACCGCATGAGCTCTTTCCCTAAAGTCAGCATGTAAGCGCGGATGGATAGATGTGGTATAGAATTATAGTATGGATATTTGGTAATTACTTTTCAAGTTAATCACGAGGCCATCTTGTTCGCAACGTAGAAGGAATTCAACGCGGAGACATGCGAGAATCACGCTAATAATATCCGTTATAGTTCATTGACGCGACATTTCAGGCGTGACATGGCAGTGATGGCACTACGGAGATTCCGTATGCACTGCTCGCGAGGACATCGAGGCTCGGACGTAGTGGACAAACCCGGTGGTGCAGTGGCCAAAGGGGTTCATCAACTTCAGCGTTGCGAGCAACTGCCAGCATCGATACCACCGCCTCCAGCATCGGTATCAAGCTCTCGATCGTCCCTCCTCATGACCGCAGCGCCTCATCGTTGCCGATTTTCCGGCGGACATCATCATGCATCATCGTCAGAAGGGAAAGTAATGAGCCATACGACGACTGATAATGATAATACTGCATCGCCTGATATGTTGTCACAACTTCTTACATTGGCTCAAAAAGTTGATTGTCACACCATAAGCCTCCGTGTCAATGGATATCATCACCATCATCAAAATCGATTGGTCGACTTGGATTGTTCCGTACGCCACGAGCAAATCAGTGTAAACTCAACTGTATACATTGGCAATCTGTTCGAAGCAATCTCTGAAAATCAATTGCACTATTTCTTTAAGAAGTTCGGAACCATCAAAAACATCCACCTGAGCATAACGGCTGATAATGCTCGGCAACCGATCGCATTCATCACATATAGTCATCAAGACGAGGCTGCTCAAGCAATTGAAGGAATGGATAACCGTTTCTATGAAGGACGACGTATACGTGTCAACTTTGCTCGAAAGTTACCACCCAGCGTAATACCAGGAGAACAAACTCATATCACTTTGTCCATCAAGCCAATTACAGCCGGAATTTCTAGTGGTCAATGTCGTCGCATGGAACCGTATCCACAACGTCGTGGTGTTGATCGTCGAAGGAACATCTGCGGACAACTACCACCGCCACCACGACGACGACCGCCGCCGCCGTCTAGGAAAGCATCAATCATTGTAGGCAAAGATCCTGAAGCAGTCATTGTTATTGATGATGATGATGAAGACGCCATGATTCTTGATCATTTTACATCCAATATTAGTAAAAGTCGTAACAGCACAGTGAACTATAACGGGCATCACATTGATAATAGTAATCATAATAGTATTTTACAAGCACCGAAAACAGCCGATGAAGCACGAAAACTATTCAATGATATTGAAGTGGAATTTCCCAGAATAGATGATGTAGTCGCCGACATTGAAAAACATGTAATGGAGTCTCTAGGTCATGGACATTTGACCGTCTCCATTCATAACGAATATGACGAAGAAGCCAGCTCAGAATTCACGTATATACTAGAACGCAAAGACGGTTACGTGACTTTTTCATCACCAGAACGTGAGCAAGCAGAAACAGCAGATGAATTACGGCAACAACGTGCATTACCTGGTTTACATGACGTGGTGCTTCATCTCGCACCACCAGGGAAACTCACTCTTGTTTCTCTCATGTTACGAACTTATCGAGCATGCCAGAGTGAAGAAGATGCTGGATCAAGCGGGGTTTCTGAATTGTCCGATAGTACCACTGGCAGGGTATCTCCATGTGTTCTGACATCACCTTGTAATGCAAATGGGGTAGTCTTGAATATGGGGTACTTGCTTATATTTGACGCTGCCTTTACTTTACTGTATAAGATTGTCGCAGATCGACAGAAAAGATACGTGCAAGCGGTATGTGGTGCTTTACCATATGAGAAGTTTGTATGAAGTCATTGAATTTTCATCGAGGTATGTCGCTGGCATGCGTTCGTGAATGTAGGCTGCCGCTGATCTTTTCTTCAACTAGGATTAGAGATCTGATTTCAGTTGGCGAGGAACATGTTAGTTTGTTGGAGTCATTTGGGTGTAGGCGGCCACCAAGTTTTCTTCTTGTTTTTCTTCCGCTTCAGTATTGCAAATAGTAGTGCCGATATTTTCATGCGAGTATAACAATTCCCACAATGAGACAATCGGCGACCAAATTGTTTCGTGAGACGACCGTATATACATGTAGGCAACTAATGCCAGCTAGAAGTGTATCAACGATATCGAAGAATCCTCGGCTGACTAGGCTTTCTATCGGAATTCGATCCGTCACCTCACCAAGTGAGTTATATTTGTAATGTGTCAAAGGAGACAGAGCACCGTTGCTAACTTGCATTAGCATCACCATCAATTTATTCTAGCCTCATCCACATACCTCCTTCAACGACGCACCATGTTCATCCAAACCGAACCAACACCCAACTCCCACTCCCTCAAATTCAAACCAGGAATCCCCGTGCTTCCAGACCCGTGTAACACTATCGAATTTACATCAGGGCGAGAAGCCAAAGCATCGTCTCCACTAGCGTTCAAGATCTTTCAGATCGACGGTGTCAAGGGCGTCATGCTCGGCAGGGACTTTATCACAATCAGCAAAGATGAAGATACTCCATGGCAATTAATGAAGCCGGACATATACGCTTACATCATGGACTTTTTCACGTCGGGGAGGAAGGTGCTCGAGGACGGCCATGTCAGTTTGCCGTCTGATACTGCAGTATGTGTGCGCTTGCATGCCATTGTTATGGGCATCTGATTTTTCGTACTTAGATTCTTCCAGAAGATTCGGAAGTGGTGGCCATGATCAAAGAATTGCTGGACACACGGATTCGGCCAACTATACAGGATGATGGCGGGGACGTGGAATACAAGGGGTTTGAACGCGGGATTGTCAAACTCAAACTGAAGGGATCCTGTAGGACGTGCGACTCGTCGGTTGTTACATTGAAAAATGGGATTGAGAATATGCTCATGGTATGGTTTCCACCGTGGCATCCTTCCAGGGGTGCGCAAAGGCAGCTTTTCTGAGAAGGTGTGACTCAATTCGTACCATCACAAATTTAGCATTATGTACCAGAGGTGGAGGGAGTAGAGCAAGTGCGCGATGAAGTTGATGATATAAACGAGAGGGAGTTCAAAAAGTTGGAGGAGAGCTTAAATGCGCATGGATAGTCTTGCTGTTCGCGGCTGTTTCGCATTGCATGGGAATATAGAGGTCTAAGCAGAAGTCAAATTTCTTTTCGTACCATTAAGTGTCTATGTCCATTGGTGGATCCGCGATTCAGCCTGAGCCGGTTGTAGCGACATCAAAACCGATCGCAGCCCAGCCGCTTTGGGTAGGATCATGGTTCATGGAAATGACTCTACTCACGTAGGCCATTTTTTCGCGGCTTTTCACACCGCCTAGCGAGTCTTTCGACTCTTGCTCGGCCCACCCCGGGATGTACCCCCTGACATTATTGACCATATTGTCAGCTGCCATCACATCTCTGTGATACCACTTGTTGCAGCGACGGCAATAGAAGCGGCGCATAGCCGGCATCTCCACAAACTCCGTACAACAGGGGCACTTCGGGAAAAGAGCACGGCCAGGCTTCCAGTCCGCAGCACTGCCCGTTCCACTCCCAC
>QEAN01000033.1:69420-82295 GCA_006535955.1 Synchytrium endobioticum | reverse complement strand
ATGTTGCCGACAAGCATGAACATGCATGTGTGCGTGCGTGCGTGCGCGCATTCGTTCCGATACGATCGCCTCAGTGTAGCTCCGCTGCACGATACGCACTCGACCCTCGAGATCTAGCTACAGTGAATGCATTCTGAGTAATCCTATGAAGTTAGAATTGGACCATGGCAGCTACCGCAGCGGTAAAGGTTGCACTACGAGTCAGGCCCTTGACTGCCCGGGAAACACTGGACGAATGCCACGAATGTCTGTCATTCATCCCCAACCAGCCCCAAGTCATTCTGCAGCAGCCCACATCAACCAGCTTCGAGTCAACTGCTTCCCTTGCTAACAGCAATGTGCCGGTCAAGTCCTTCACCTTCGATCATGTATTTCCTCCTGATGCATCGCAGCCCATGGTCTTTGAGGAAATTGCAAGACCATTGCTGACCAAGTACATGGAAGGCTTTAATTGCTGCCTCTTCGCCTATGGACAAGTACATTCATACCTACTGCACATTGTCGATGACACGTCTGGATCTGACCTTCCACTCGCCGCTTAGACGGGATCTGGCAAAACGTTCAGCATGGGTACCGGTTTAGACGTTCGAGGTGATCCTGAGGCTGCAGGTATTGATCTGGTCACCATATCCATCGCTTTGGCCCCACCACTGTACCTCAATTGATTCATCTTAATATAGGCATCGTTCCACGTGGCATACATGTCTTGTTTGAAACTTTGAAAGCCCGACAGGAGAAAGAGCCCCTACACAAATATTCTGTATATCTCTCATTTTTGGAATTATACAATGAGGAGCTAGTCGATTTATTGAGTCCTCGTCGCGCACCCACTGTCTCAAATGTGAACCTCAGTAGTGGTAAACCAGACTCCTGGGTGTGTGTGAGAACAATGTCATTCAGCCCCTTTGACTTTCATATTCTCACCCTGAGCTGTTTCTGCTATGCTAGGGAGGAATAACGATTCGTGAAGATATAAACGGCAACATTGTGTGGTCTGGCGTACGTGAGGAGGAAGTCAAAACACCTGAGGAGTTACTTGGGTATATTTTTTCCTTGAACATGTCCTCGTCTCTGGAGCATATCACTGACACAATCTTGAACTCTCTAGACTTCTGCAGAAAGGCAGTTTGTGTCGAACTACGGCCTCAACAGATATGAATGCCACGTCCTCGCGATCTCATGCCATATTCTCAGTAATTCTTAAACAGCAGCTGTGGGTGCCTCTAGCTGAGAAGCCAGATGACACAGCGAATCCTGCCACACTACCAGCAAGCGAGCAATCGTCATCTGACAATGCAATGGCCGCAGGTTTACTCAGCGCCGCACGAGACAAGAACTCCTCTCAGGGAAACACCACAGCAGCAGGATCATGGCAAAAGTTGACTTCAAAGTTTCATTTTGTCGATCTAGGTACGGTGCTACATTATAACAGTCAAGCTCGAACACAGGACCCACTAATTTTCAGTAATGTAGCTGGATCAGAGCGATTAAAGAGGACCCATGCAGAAGGAGACAGAAAGAAAGAAGGCATCGCAATTAATCAGGGCCTGTTAGCATTAGGGAATGTCATCTCGGCCCTCGGTGACGAGACAAGGCGTGCCTCGCATGTACCATATAGAGACTCTAAACTGACTCGGCTGCTGCAAGATTCGCTTGGCGGAAATTCTCAAACCATGATGTTGGCCTGTGTCTCGCCTGCAGACACTAATATGAACGAAACTCGCAATACCCTCGAATACGCCAATAGAGCCAAGAATATAAAAAACAGAGTCATGATCAATCAGGAATGGGGTGCAACTGCTGAAAAAGATCGAGAAATAAGGGCGTTGAGATCAGAGGTTTCGCATCTACGAACTCAACTAGCTACTCTTCGATCTCAAGGATGGGGTGGCGAGGAGGCTGAAAGAAACGCTGCCATCGCTTCAGCCTTCCATGGAGACCATGGTGCTGATGTGCAGGTTGGGACCGCAGCACGAGAAGTTCTAGAAGCCAAGATACAAAAGTTACTACTAGAACGAGAGTCAGCAAAGTTTGAATTGGAACGACTTCAATTCAAATGCACACGGTTACACAGTACTGCCAATGAACTTGCACATGAAGCCGCTCTAGCAGCTGCTGAACGCGATCAAATCATACATGGAATAAAGAGTGCATCAGCAAGTCCGTCCGTTAGTCCCAGTAGAAAACCGACTGGTGATGAGACGCAGACTTTGGGAGGAGATAACGACCATGAATATGAGGAAACACTAAAGGCTTCACGCCAACTAGTCACATCGGGCTCCCAGTCCGCGGAAGTCATTGAAACCAATGAAGCTAAAAAACCAAAAGCGTCTCTAGACAGCCTGCTTGCCGCACATAATCCTACTGATGTGCTTCCATTACACTTAGTTGAAGCCTATAACGCTGCCATATACGATTTAAAGCTTCGCCTTGCGGAGTCTGAAGATAAAGCAGCGTGGTATCATGATGTAGTGATAAAGCTTGGTAAACCGGTACGCGGATCAGAAGGAGCGCCATCATACTCTCTCAATAATATTAAATCGGTTGATAAGCAGATATCAACTAGAGCTGGTATCTTTCGCGGTAAGAGCCAAGAAACCTTGTCCTCAAAGGGAATCGTCTCTTCCACGTCTGAAGATTCACTTAGCTCTTTTCTAAGCCATGCTCGAGTTGATACCGTTATTCCGGAAGCGGAAGGTCAAATTGCAACGGAGGTATAATCCCAGTTATTCAAGAAAGTGTTGTTTTGGAACCGTTGTGTCAACTCAAAGCCACACTCTTAGATGGACCCGGTTAGGAACGGCAAAGCTGAAGATCCGGAAGTGACTGCTGGAAAGGCGTCAATCAGTGGCGGTGATGAGGATGATGATGAGGTAGCATCTGAAGCGTCCTCAGCTGCTACAAGTGACATGTACTTGTTGATTTCCAAAATTCAAACCGACATTGCCGACCACGAAGCCCTAGCATCGCGACTAGCTCGTCGCGAAGCAGAATATGAAGGCATGAGATCCGCGTATGAATCTAAACTACGTGCGCTATCCGATCAACTAGTCCGAGTAGAACGGGAAAGAGACATGGCAATGACAAAAACGAGAGGCGAAAAGTCTCATGAGGAGAAACCCGGCACCCTAGCCTTAAAAACCCGATATGAGGAAAGAACCAAGAAGCTGGCTTCGGAAATTGCAGATATCAAAAGAAAATGGCAAGAGAATAAGAAGTCCATGACTACTGCTAAAAGTGAGAACGAAGCATTGATTCGTAACTTGAAGGCTTCAGTAAATTCATTAAAAGGTGAGATTATTAAAAGATACGAAACCACACTTTGAAAGATATTGACTTTCGCACACTTGTCGCACAGTGGAGAAAGTCAAAGTGTTGAGAAAGTTGAAGGAAGAGGAGATGCGAGTTCGAGATATTGCTGCGTCTAAAGAGAGGGAAGTGGCCAGGCTTCGTCGTCGAGAACGCCAAGCTGCTGAAGCGGCAAAGAAGTCGGAGAGGAGTAATCATCTTCATGTGAGAATTCGGGTGACATACCATTTGTTCTGGTAGTCCCATGGGCTCATCCCTCACATTGATATATAGAAGCTAATGTTGACACGTCGATCATCTGAGGAAGTCCATCACTCACAGAATTCCAAACTCAAAGGAGTTTTGGCCCTGCTGAAACGGTCCCCTGTTTCAAATCGAATTTCCAAACCACAACGAGAACCAACGTCACCCCGTCGTTTAGGCGCAACTCGACGATTACCATCCGCCAACAATAAATCGGCATCATTTGATATTCCCAATAGTCCAACGCCGCGGCCAAGTTCCGCATCATCATCGCCAGGCTGGGCGAATGCCTTGGGCATACAGTCGAGCGCCTGTTTAGATACCACTGCTCCCATTACATTAAGAGCTCAATTCAAGAAGCAATTGTTGGATGCCGAGTTGTTGTCATTCGTTAGGTCTAAGCTCCGTCAGCAAGAGTTGGATGCCGCAAACACATCCAAAGCGCGGCTACTGGGCGAACTAAGGGAGCTCAAAGCAGAGCGAGAACGTTGTGTAGAAGCAGATGCTTCAAATGGTATTTACGACAAGCCGCAGTACATGGATGAGCGGATCCAACAGGTCGAGGGAGACTTGGCCACACTGGACGCGAGATTTGTGGAATGGAATGCAGACGGTGTCGTGGCGAAAGATGCTCAAACGTCTTGGGATTGTGCATGTAATCTTTTCAAAGGGTTTGAGCCAAGCGAGAAACAGGTTGTGGTAGAACTCTTGATGGGTGACCTAACGCTTCTTATGATGGTGGATCATGAAAGGGAAGGTCGAGTAAGGCAAGCTGAAGCCTCAGCAGCTGAACTAGGAGTGGCCTTGGCAACTGCGCGTGCGGCAGCCAGGAATGCAGCAGCAGATTATGAACGAGAATTAGAACGGGCTCGACGTGCTGGTGATGATCATATGGAGATTGAATCTACCCCATCCCCAACGCGAACAGCGCGTTACGAATTGATTGACGTCGTCAGTAATAGTGGTAATAACTGCGATAGACCAGGATCACCTTACCGTAAATCCAGTTTCGTCAGATCCCGAGATGTATCCGAGATTCCCAAGAGGACATCCAGACCATCTTCGCCCAGCCACCCATTGCAGTCTGTCATGTTACCGTCCAACCCATCGTCTGATGTGGTGCTGGAACGACCAGCTACCCCTACGAGTGCTTCTATAATCAGATCACCCTCGTGGACATACGGTGGTATACCTGTTGCGACACAATCGTCCGATTATCAACGAGGGCTGTTAACTTCAGTTGACGCATCAGAGTTTTCACTCGAAGCAGTAGATGCCAACAGCTGTAATACCGACTCTGAATCGATCTACGAACGCGGATCAAGCAATATCCTTGGCAGCAATCTCCTGAATAATACCAGTGGTCACATGAACACGGCGACTTGGGCGCAAAAATCCAAGAAGATGCCGGCACAACCAAGTACCTTTACGAATGACGTCTTTGAGCGACTAGCTTCGTCACACACTCTGGCCTCCCAAGCTAAAGTCAAGAGTCACCTCGGAGTCGTTCGCAATCCATCTGATAGTAATACCAGCAATGTTAGTGCCGCAACTGCTGGAACGATAAACAATGGTGCGGATTCGATAGTCGCATCCGACAACAAAACAGATTTGAGTAATGTGTTGAAAAGGTTAGGACCACCTGAACGACTCAGCGTGAATAGTCTGACGAGCTCGAGCAGCACGTCATATCCCAATACCACCAGTACTAACGACTCGTTGGAGCAAGTGGATTCGTAGCTAATGTAATGATTGTTTTAGCATAGTTCGTATACTTGTGTAGATTCAACACTTCTTGTAAGTAGACATTTTTACTGTAAGTATGTAGGTAGGACATTTTGAAGGTAATAGAGCATCTCTTGCATATAATTGCTGTTGATGAGCGCATCGATATATTTTTATTCAGAAGCGAACCGATCATATGATTATGATTATGATATACGATTGTTGATGTACAGTTCGCGTCATTGTTTGAATATGAGCACACTTTTTGTGGAGAATCGCAATACAGAGAGACCCTCACCTCGCTCCGTCAACTTCAACCGGTGCGATAATAATCTCTGAGGAAAGCAACACATGAAGTAGTGCGTCGAGTAACGAATCTTGGTGCGATCATTTTAAATCATCAGTGTCAAGGGGCCAAAGCATCAGTGCCGCAAGTCGAATAACAGAAATTGAAATGAAACCCTGGTGCTGGGGACTTGAGCGTAGCAACCTAAGCTATGAAATATTCTTCCAATGTGTATGCCATTGAGCAATAGATAGGAGGTACTACGATTTTGTCAGCCACTTAAGCATGTGAACTTTGTTTCCTTCATGATTTATTCCAGTTCCGATTTTTTTCTTTCTTTCCTCAGAAGCCGCTGGCGTTCTGTTGCAGGAGATTTTTCCGTCCAGTATGAAACACTAGTACGCAATCCATAATTTGATCGCAATCTATCAGGTAACAATAAAGTATTACGGAGGTAATTTGATACAATTTCAGCTTCTAACGCATTGTTTCTGACCAGATCGTCAGCACCAAAAGCCCTGGAGTTTGACAAAGAATGGTAAATCCCTCGCAGCTGCAAGCATCAGCGCAGCTTAATAAACTAATAAGAGAGCAGCACTAAACATTAGGCTGTCAAACGAAGTTACGACGTAGAGCCTGTCCGAGAAACTGGCGGAAATTCGTCTATTGTTGCAGGTATGTGTACACCAGTGCCAGTGGCATCGAAAGGAGAACCCCGGCCCAAGGATAAATGGTTAAATGACGATCAACACTACAAAGCGCAGCATGTTCACACTATGATCATTCATTATTTAGGCTGTTCAGTCGATGGTGCCCCACTCAGAGACGGCTCGTTGAACGGAAATGTGACCAAGAAGCGAACTAGAATAGATGCAAAAGATACACAAAGACTGATGGAGGAGTTTAGAAAACAGCCAAAGCCAACCACCCACGCACGAAATGCACTCGCTGACAAGATGGGTATACCACGGCAGGTATTGCTGATTTGGTTCCAAAACAGGCGAGCCAAAGTTAGGCGAGAAGCCAGAGCTAAAGAATTGGTCGGGGAAACCGGTAAAAATCATAATTATAATTTGGGTAATAGAGCCAGGCTAGTCACCAGACCACATCCACATCCATATCCACGAGTACGAATACCCAGCAGCTCATATAGTAGCCAATTTGTTGCTCCGGTTACTGCCATGGCTTATGTTCCAGATAGGCCCATTTACCAATCCGACCTGGACGCTGATTCAATACCATGGTATTCAACAACTTTGGCTCCAAATCTCTCTATACCCACCACTTTTGCTGGTGCACATGCGCAACCTGTACCACCGACTGTGCCTCCAAGCTCATACTTAACGTCGTTGAATGGTATGTTGTCAATAGTGTCCACGCTTGCCGGGTTCACGGTACCACATGACTTCACTTAGAATGGAACTTTGCACACTATCCACACATGGCCTACTTTCCACCCATGAGCAGCATCGCACCCATGCTGGCTTCCGAATCACCGTTCCTGGATGAAAGGTGTATCTTGGATATTAGGAAATGGATGTCTCCGCCTATCTCACCAGCGGATACATTGCACAAAAACACGTCATGGTTGGTTGACAACAACCACGTGCCTTCACAATTTCAACACAAAGAGCCGAGAAGATGACGCAGTTTAATGTAAAGATAAATTATTATAATGTTAATCGGATAATTTTATCATGGGTAATTCTGATTTTGTACCTAATGCAGAATACACTCTGTATTGTGGCTGCGCATGGCTGGTATAATTTGTGTGAGAGCCCCGCAGCCCCCCATATGTGCAAAGATGGGCCCCAACACATGCTTATGTCGGCACGCCACATCCGTGTTGGTTCATATATTTTGTGACACATCTTTTTGCACACACAGCTGAATGCACATCCATCGCATCGCGAGAACATCTATCAGTTGCCTTGGCGCCAATCATCCTAATAACTACTCCAACAGCCATTACAATTTGTCATGGTCACATATGTAATATGTAGCCGTTGTCGTCACTCTTTGTATCGATGGATAATAATTGGTTGGCATCGGTCACAGGACACGCTTCGTATTCAGCTTGTCATCAAAGCACCGACCCTTTGTTGTGACGCCTTGACCGTCCGTCTGCTCGTGGACTTCGTGGTGCATTGCATCCTCGCTCATGGACATCCACGACATGGCATGCGGCATATTCGGCATGCGGAACAAGTGCGGCTGATACAAGGCCACAAGCCTACATCAACATGCGCGCTAGATGGCTAGATGGCCTTCGTTTCTTGGCATTGGCTCTGGTGTTCAAGCTGCCATTGGCTACCCTGTCATCATCCTCATCTTCATCATCGTGCAGTGAGTGGATAGAGTTTGGAACTGCATCTTGCTTCCAGAAGTTGCTTCAATCGCAGGCTGCTGCTCAATGTACACTTTGCTGCGGTAGCATGCTTATACAATTCACTACTAGCCTCCCTTGGCCCAACATCGTGCACTGTTAGTGGCAAGGGAAGCGGATGTACCAAGTCACCACCGGATCCAGGCTGTATTTGTGATTGCTGTCCCGCCAGTAGGTATCTCAGTTGAACCACTCGTGACTGGCCCGTCTGAACCTAACATTGTTACATTCATAGGCAATACGGTGACCTTGTGATTATTGATCGCCGTCCTTGAAACACGAGGCCCTAAATGCAACACCCAAGCCTATAGTGCCTCCAGCTATTCTCAGGCTGTACCTTTAATGCCAGTCAACCAGCCGGCTACTCTACCCTCTCTCCATCAGGTCCCCATATCTGGAGAGCTCATCACGAAATCTCTCCCGTCACAATCACGTCTCCACATTCATCATCCCAGTTACAAACTGAACCTTGCATACTGCCTGGTCTGCCGTCTGGTTTATACTTCGCATTTAATTCAACAATTGGCGCATATCAGATACAAGGCACCCCATCTGCACCCGACCCACATACTAGCTATTTGATGATACTAGTACACAACAATGATGTGCTGAGTAGCATTACTATGCAGGGCAGAGTACTCCCTGCTACTGACGCCTCGCCTTTTGCTTCGCCTTCTGCTTCAGTGGCTACGTCTGTATCACTGTCGTCGACAATGTCCATAGTGCCTAGTACTGTAGTGCCTAGTACCCTAGATGCGGCAGCTACTACCAGCCTCTCAATGACAACCCTCCCATCACCAACGCCTTCTTTCATCCCAAGCGGCAAGAGCACCAACAACGTCCCTTTAGGTGCGATAATCGGAGGCCTTATTGCAGCCCTCCTGGCTTTCTTCACAGTAGGAAGTCTCTTTTTCGTCTTCCGACCGAAACACTCCATGGCCTCAACAACATCGCGTCCCGAGCTATCACCATTCGGTAAACTCAGCGACGGCCTCGACCTGGATTGTAATGCAGTACCAGAATACGCATTACCACCATCGTTTCCCAATACCGAAATTCGCGACAATGAGAAACTGTGTACCAACAGACACGTCTCGGTCCTACCTGGTGATACCATGCCGGGCACTAGCGTACAAGGTCATGCGCCACGAGAATATCACACGTTACCTCTGCAGTATTTGCAGCGACAGAATAGGTATTCGGGGCAATTTGTAATGAGCCCGACGGCTGGTAGTGCTGCAGGTGGTGTTGAGGGAAGTAGCTATAGAGTAACATCCTCCCAATTTTCTCAGAATATAACATTAGCATCCCCACCACCGCCGTATAAAGCTCCGACTATGGATAGACTTGATTCCACAGAGTCAGTACTTGGAGATGGTGCAAGTGGAAGCACAGTCGTAGCTATCCCTGGTGAGCGTGTTATGATTTGTGTATTGGCATATCTACCGCGACGTGATGATGAATTGGAGCTTAAAATTGGTGACGTTGTTTCCATTGTGTAAGTTTACTTTCCACCACCATTTATCCTTGATTAGCACAACATCTGATATGTGAAATGATTTAGGGAAACATATATGGACGGATGGGGGTATGGTATAAATAGGAGATCAGGCGAACGCGGTTTTCTGCCTCTGAATGCTATGTTAGATGCAAAAAGCTGATACACAGGAATTACCGTTCATGTCGTTTTCTAAACTTTGATGTTAGAGAGATTCAGTAATAATTTGTCGTAATGGTTAGGGTCGTTTTTGTACTGTACCAGCATAGACTAAAGGAGACCAGAGTGCATAGAGAAATGTAACGTGGGATATTGTCTTGCATGTTGTTTCAGTAGTAAATTGTGATTTTCAATGTAACAAACCCTGATTCGGGGCAGGAGCGCAATCTAGGCTCTCGCGTCATTCGGTATATCTTATCTATTAGCCATAACTCGTTTACAGTAGAGTTAAATAATTGTATTTGGTGAGTATTTATCAAAGTATTGCCTTGGGCTTTCAGTTTCGTCAGTTTCGTGACATGATTGACTTGAATCTAGCCGACCCGGCCGAATTAAAGACTGATCGGTGCATAAACGCCTTGTTGACCCCATTGTTACAGTCACGTAGATTGTCGTATAATTCTCTCAGGTGGATGTTAATGCTTGAACGAGAAATGACCGATTACCAAGCTGCGTATTCTCACGGCTTCGACATTTAACATTGATCGCAAACTTCTTTGTTGAAGAGAGAAATTTACTTATTACGTATTACCAATCACGCAGGTCTACCTGAGATGGCAGAGGGACCATTGCTCGTGCCGCCAGTGCCCGTCGATGGCGTACGACGGGCTGAAATTGACATAGAATCGGGATGAATTTGTTTGATACCAGAGTTGGCGAGGCCAATCATGGTAGAGGTACCACCTGACGTCGGCATTGCGTCGTGACCGATAGGGCTGGTACTAGACTTACCATCCAAGTATTGACTATGAGCTTCATCGTTGGCGATAGGACCCATATGGTGCGGAAGTTTGACGACATATTCATTTAGATCCATGATCTTGGTAATGGAACGAATCGGTGCTTGCATATGATGTCGACCGTCGTGGTCCTACGTTGAGTGTTCAATGTTACTTTTGTGCCTCTGTGAAAAAGCATTTGTGAAGAGTTCAATTACCTGGTAATACAACCATACCGCAACCGCTGCAACAGGTGTCGTAAATCGACAACTCGACTCACCAACAAGTGAGCCTTCATTTATAAAATCAAGAAGTCTCCCTTTGTGAAATATAAAAGAAGCAAGAGTCTGCGAAGATGTCCAACATTTTTCGCAACTCTTGCTTACTGATACATCGTCAAAGGTAAGGATTAATAACATTGGACTATATATTTAGTACTATATTACTATGCTACTACAGATGCTACGGTAGTATAATTTCCTAAACTACTCGTCCACTTACGCGCGTCTTCACCGTGAGACGAAGAGTGATGTGAGACTGAAGAGTGATGTCAGCCTAGTATCAAGAATTTATATGATCGATGCATCTTCAATACAAACATCCATCCATCCATCATTACAAGGACCCATATGTACAATATATGTATACATCCCATCTATACATCCATATTCCCCCATCTCAACACCACGCACATACCTGAAGAATGATGTCAGCCTAGTATCAAGAGTTTTCAATCTTGAGGGAAGATGAAGTGACTCTTGACCCCTTTTGTGCTTGACCACCCTTCAAGTTTGACAGCAGATCCGAAGGCTGACGTCATCGAGTCCAACCTGGCGGACACCGACCGGACAGCGATCGGTAATGTTATCATGTGCTAACACACCGGTCACACCTGTGACAACGATGAAGCACCTAGCAATCGAGCAGAAGTAGTTCGCAATTTTCTCTACTTTGGCGGCAATCCTGAGGATGATGGGCGTGTCTGGCACATAGAGATTCGCAATGATGACCGCAGTGACCCTTTGGGTATGAGTGATTTTTGTGGGTGCACGTATTGATCAGAGAATCGCTGATCGGCATCAATCGGATGATAGACGTGTCGCATTTAATCCATTTGCAGATTCGCATATTATATGTAGCCATTGGCCTGAGTGTTGTGGCGTGTATGTTTTGGTTGTACTACTGTCACCCTACATCTACCGACACATTCACCCTTTAGTCATTTACAAGTACAAACAGCTCGGGAATGACATTTTTGATGGCCCAGTTCTCGGCAACGTAGCTGCGCTCGTTGGGCGTCAATTGATATACTTTTTCATCACGCAATTCGCTATCTTCCTTTTCCGTCGTCTAATCTTCAACGCTCCAGTTGTGCGGCCTCAAAGACGTAGGGCTCCGGTAGCTAGAAACAACAATGCCGTATGTGTGGATGGTGCTTGCTGCACTCGCTTTCCGACCCGAACGACTAAGGAGTGTGCTTCCTTATGATAGATATCTGGGAACCCAACATCAGGAATAAACGAGGCAGCTCCAGCTACAGGAGGGCCAGGCGCCATCAATTCGCGTCATGGTAAGTCATGTCATTCTTGTCGATTTCAGTGCATGCTTGAGATTGATGTCCCGCGAACTGCGCAGATGTTGGACATAGCCATCGTGTTCACGGTGAGCAAGCGCATGGTGAACGAGTGTCCAGTGCCAGTTGTATGTACATTCCTTACTTTACTTACTGGTTGATGACGGGCTGACTCGTTGTGAACCAATAGCAACCCGTCTTCAGCTATATTCTGACCCATCTGCGAGTGGTTCACAGGCGTCGTCTGTACGTCACAGACCAAATATCGGAGGTGATGGCGCATTGGGACATCTCAACAATTGACAAGTCGTTTGCAAAGAAGAGTCCGTTTTGTCGTATTTCTTTTGATCTATCGTGCATGGTTGCATAGTATATCAATGACGCCTTACCATTCAATAACACATCAGTTTGCTGGACCATTATGAGCATGTTCTATTGATTAGTCATGGAGGTATCCACATTTCATTAGGCGTTGATTCAGTTCTCTTTCTACAATCATGGGTGAAAAATTGATTTAGCTTCTCGTTAGTGGATGAGTTCCTGATTGACTAAATTGATGGCACGGCCAATTTATACTCCGAACGGCTCATATATCACTTTGAGCCCATTTCTCTAGTGATGCAGAGTGTCGATGCTTCTCTTCAGAAATTGCTGATCATTGCTGATCACGTCATAAAGCGACTCTCAGCAGCGACTTCTAATGTATGCAACGGAATGACTGAGAATTCACCATAAAAAATCTGCCCCGAAGGGCTATCCATCTCAGATTATGCCTAATGTGTCATGGTTGATGTTAGGGGAACCGTCGCAAGGGAGACCCGAACCAGCGACTACTTACGTGTCATCCTTTCGCAGGGAGCCATGCTAATCTTCTCTGTATCGTTCCAATTTTCATATCTAAGAGAGTTGGGAGTGAG